>WNWK01000715.1:335000-375000 GCA_009830355.1 Cherax destructor
AGTCAGCTTAAAAAATTATCACATGAGCTACAATCCTTGCGTGGACTATTCACATTTCAACTCATTTACAATATTTACACTTCAAATCATTTTCACAATTTACATTTCGGCTCATTTACAATATTTACATTTGAACACATTTACATAATCTATTTTCAGAATCTATTTCGCCCAAGATTTCTGCAGCTCTCAGGAACTACCACCACCATTACCACTACCACCACCACTACCCTCACCACAATTACCACCATCTTCACCAATGCCACCACAACTACTACCTTCACGGTATTTATTCCCAGTATTTTATGGCAAGACCAAATAAAAACAAAAGCAGAAGGGGTTTTGTTTTTCGCTGATCTGAAGTTCTTCAGTGTGGCTACACTGACACCATGTTGACAGTGTAGCCACACCATGTTGACAGTTTAGCTACACCATGTTGACAGTGTAGCTACACCATGTTGTCAGTGTAGCCACACCATGTTGACAGTGTAGCCACACCACCAGCCCAGCCTCACAGAGCTACCAGCCTAGCCACACCAAGCTACCAGCCTAGCCACACCAAGCTACCAGCCTAGCCACACCACACTGTGACCCTCATTCCATCCCAGCCTCATCAACTCTCAACTATCTGATACCTCTCTTCCAAACCACCAATTTGATGTTTATCCAATCTATGGAGCTACTCTAATCGCCTCGAAAATTATACAGGAAATAAATAAATGGGCAGACTACATTAACTTGGAGTAAAAAAAAAAAAATGAGCAACGCTTTTGATCGAGTTTCCACCAGGAAACTCCAAAAACAGAGGAGGAATAGGATTCGAACTCTTAAAATTATTCTAAAGCGTATTTATTCGAAGAAAAGAAATTGACGGGTGATTAGAGGGAAAAAAATCGGAAATCAGTACTTGCTTAAATTTTTTTTTCGTGTACTGTATAAATACAATGTAGGTAATAAATAAATTTGGCTGTATATGATACATCGGTTTTGTGGAAAAGTAGATAACCATAAAATACACATACACACATACACACACACAAAAAAGCTCTTGGAGCAGGAAGAGAGTGGATCTAGAAGCGACCAGCAAAGAGGCGGGGCCAGGAGCTATGACTCTCCCCCCTACAACCACATGTAGGCGAGTATACACAAGCAACTTGGGTGTCAAGAAAAACAACAACTATTAGACAACAAGGTGAGTACAGAGTGACTGCCACTCGGTGAGTACAGAGTGACTGCCACTCGGTGAGTACAGAGTGACTGCCACTCGGTGAGTACAGAGTGACTGCCACTCGGTGAGTACAGAGTGACTGCCACTCGGTGAGTACAGAGTGACTGCCACTCGGTGAGTACAGAGTGACTGCCACTCGGTGAGTACAGAGTGACTGCCACTCGGTGAGTACAGAGTGACTGCCACTCGGTGAGTACAGAGTGACTGCCACTCGGTGAGTACAGAGTGACTGCCACTCGGTGAGTACAGAGTGACTGCCACTCGGTGAGTACAGAGTGACTGCCACTCGGTGAGTACAGAGTGACTGCCACTCGGTGAGTACAGAGTGACTGCCACTGGTGAGTCAGAGTGACTGCCACTGGTGAGTACAGAGTGACTGCCACTGGTGAGTACAGAGTGACTGCCACTCGGTGAGTACAGAGTGACTGCCACTCGGTGAGTACAGAGTGACTGCCACTCGGTGAGTACAGAGTGACTGCCACTCGGTGAGTACAGAGTGACTGCCACTCGGTGAGTACAGAGTGACTGCCACTCGTGAGTACAGAGTGACTGCCACTCGGTGAGTACAGAGTGACTGCCACTCGGTGAGTACAGAGTGACTGCCACTCGGTGAGTACAGAGTGACTGCCACTGGTGAGTACAGAGTGACTGCCACTCGGTGAGTACAGAGTGACTGCCACTGGTGAGTACAGAGTGACTGCCACTCGGTGAGTACAGAGTGACTGCCACTGGTGAGTACAGAGTGACTGCCACTCGGTGAGTACAGAGTGACTGCCACTCGGTGAGTACAGAGTGACTGCCACTCGGTGAGTACAGAGTGACTGCCACTCGGTGAGTACAGAGTGACTGCCACTCGGTGAGTACAGAGTGACTGCCACTCGGTGAGTACAGAGTGACTGCCACTCGGTGAGTACAGAGTGACTGCCACTGGTGAGTACAGAGTGACTGCCACTCGGTGAGTACAGAGTGACTGCCACTCGGTGAGTACAGAGTGACTGCCACTCGGTGAGTACAGAGTGACTGCCACTCGGTGAGTACAGAGTGACTGCCACTCGGTGAGTACAGAGTGACTGCCACTCGGTGAGTACATTTCGGCGATTACAAACATGAAAAATCTAACTTTTCCTAAGGACGTGCAATTAAAAAAATCCTTTTCTCAGCGTTGCTGTCAAAATTAGTTGCCTAACCTCACCTTTCAATATGCAAACATCCGCCTATACTGTCCAGGCAGGAACTTTCTTGGTGAGTAAAACACTAAACCCGCAGCGGAACAAGCTAATGTTGTGACGAAAGCTTCGCTCAGTGTAAAGCTTTATGTCACTGACTTGATAAAGCTCTACACAGAGCGATAGGCTGTACCCACGCCGTCGATAGTACCTCATCGGGAGCTATCGTATCATAGTCTCATCGAGTTTTCAGCTTCAACTATCATACTATGCTATAAGAGACTCTGGTGTTTTGATATACAGAACAAAACGACAATACCGTGACTGGAACAATACACGTTTACAAGTCACGGTAAATGGTCCAAGACGGACCGAAACGTCGCCATAAGCTCCTCCCTAATGTGTATTTTGACATATTGTGAAAACTTCTCTTAATACATCTTATATCTGGCCAGGGTAAGAGAGGTATCCAATCCTTCTATCTTATCCAACAGAGGGAATAAAGGAATCAAGTCCTGCTATATAATCCAGCCGAGGGAAGAGAGGTATCCAGTTCTCTCTTATAAAGAAAACAAGGAAGCGTCCAGTTTTCCAATCTCAAGACACTTGGTTTCTTGAGTGTGTTGAGCTAACGTTCCTGGGCCTCTCGAAAGGTGTTGCTCACCAGCGTCTGCCCCTCCTGAGAGCGTTGAGCTATAGCTCTTAAGTCTCTTGAGAGAGCTGAGTTACAGATCCTCAGCATTTAAAGAGTTTTGAGATATTTATTCTAGGCTTCTTGCGTGGATTCAGGTAGAGGGGGCTGGGGTTGTGGGATACGGGGGGAATACCATTCTTGGATGGCGAAGATACCGAAAAAAAAGCGTCTAGTTTATCTCTGATATCACAGACTGAGAGTAATGACCAAACCACCTCATTAAGCCTCATCCCGGGCTATTGTGATGCTAACGACCCTTTCCAAAGGTTGTTAACGGCAGTTTGTGTGGGAGGAAGTTGAAGAAGTGTGTGACCGGAGGGAGGGAGGGAACAGGAGGGAGGCAGAGAAAAAGGAGAGAGAGGGAGAGAGAGAGAGAACGTAGGTAACAGCTCTTAGCTTGTAAATAAAGTTAGGAACCTTAACCCTAACCTCGTAAAAACCTGTGTGAGAGAGAGAGAGAGAGAGAGAGAGAGAGAGAGAGAGAGAGAGAGAGAGAGAGAGAGAGAGAGAGAATTTCTTATCAGTTTGACAGTAATGGGTTGCTCAAGGCGACGGGTGATCGGTTGAGGAGATGGGTGGGAGATAAGCCAAGAGACGTGGCCAATTTTTTTCTATCTCTCTCACACTCTCTCTCTCTCTCTCTCTCTCTCTCTCTCTCACTCAGCTGCGTTACTTGCAAATATATAACAGAAAACCACTGTCAACGAAGGTAGGACCCTCTATACAACATTATCTTGCCCTATCCAACTTTCTTGCCCTATCCATCTCTATCTTACCCTATCCATCTCTATCTTACCCTATCCATCTCTATCTTACCCTATCCAACTATCCTACAATATCCAACTATCTTACAATATCCAACTATCTTACAATATCCAACTATCTTACAATATCCAACTATCTTACAATATCCAACTATCTTACAATATCCAACTATCTTACAATATCCAACTATCTTACAATATCCAACTATCTTACAATATCCAACTATCTTACAATATCCAACTCTATCTTACCCAGTACTATCTTAACACAATCTCCCACAACTGAAAATGATCTAACCACTTCTAAGTATAGACGAGGTTTCTGTCGTCCAAACATTCCCCTTGAACAAATACCAAGACTCTCGTCGTTAAGATGGTCGCTGTCTTCAAGACGTTTAATATGTCTTTAAAGAAAAACTTTAAAACATATTTGAAATAATATGAAACATATTTAAGGGTCCTTAAGACTGTTTACCACCAGTACGGAATACTTTGTAAAAAGTCACATGTGAAACCCGTCAGATTGGCCCATCAGAATGGTTCAATAGGATGATCCATCAGAATGGTCCATCAGGATGGTCCATCAGATTGGTCCATCAGAATGGTCCATCAGACTGGTCCATCAGAATGGTCTATCAGAATGGTCCATCAGAATGGTCCAACAGAATGGTCCATCAAAATGACCCATCAGAATGACCCATCAGAATGACCCATCAGAATGGCCTATCAGAATACCAGAACAGCACAGCCGTAACCATGAACAATAATAGGACAACACCACTGTAACCATGAACAGTACCAGGACAACACCTCTGTAACCATAATAAAATGGACAACGCCACTGTAACCATGAACAATACCAGGACAACACCTTTGTAACCATGAATAATACCAGGACAACACCTTTGTAACCATGAATAATACCAGGACAACACCTTTGTAACCATGAATAATAGCAGGACAACACCTTTGTAACCATGAATAATAAAAAGGACAACGCCACTGTAACCATGAACAATACCAGGACAACACCTTTGTAACCATGAATAATACCAGGACAACACCGCTGTAACCATGAACAATCTAATTGAAAAACTTACCCTTGCCTTTACCTCCCATTTCCCCCCTCTCCCTGAAAAAAATACCTCGGTGTATTATACATGTTGTATATCTCCATAATGAATATCATCTAGGGCGAGACGCCGCTCCCCCCACCCGCTGACGATCGAAAACGCAACGTGTTAATTAAGGTTTGTCCCGACTCAAAAGTCGCAAGTCGGGTAATTAATCTCGCTAATGAGCCTGAGAGAAATTAATCCCCGGCAATTAAGGATGTTTTAAATGCCGCCCCCCCCCCACCTCACCGACTCTTTTAAACCTGGTTTGAAAACCTCAGACTTAAAAACGGAAGCCACTGATGATTCTCGAGTCCAGGTCCATGGACTCCCTTATGGTATATTATTATTTCAATTTAATGAGCGCCTTATGCTTGAAACTAATAATAATTATAAAATATATATAGTTTCCCTCCTATCTGTTGCTCTCATTGCTTAGCTCCTGCACGAGAGTGCTATAGATCTAGAGTTAAAGATTTCTATCCTTATATGGCTTGTATATATATATATATATATATATATATATATATATCCACTTCTCCGAGGCTATGGGTCCCCCAATTTGCACCAGAGGTGAACCCCATTATATATATATATATATATATATATATATATATATATATATATATATATAAATTACTCGTCTATTTGTGACTACATAGGACGAGTCTCCACTCCTGGTTCTTCCTCTGAACTGGCCATAACTGAGAACACTTTCTCTCCTATCATCCCTATTCATACATCAAGGTACCGCTCGTGCCTCTAATATTTCAATGTGTAAATCACTTAGCTTCCAGACCACTCACGACCCTTGCTGCGTGATGGAATATGGTGGGCAAACAGCTTTTGTTCCCATCATTTGGCTATTAAATAGAATTGGGTGGCTACACATTGCGGGTGTTCCCACAGAGTGACTATTACGCAGAATAAGGTAGTAGCATACCTGGGGTGTTCCCACAGTAGAGTATAGGGTTGTATACCCACTTGTCATAAACTATCTTGCTCTCTCTCTCTCTCTCTATCTCTCTCGACCAGTAAGCACAGTCACCCACCAACCCACTATCTAATTATCTTCACTGCAGTCAACGTTGGTGGGTTTTTCTTCACTGCTCCTGAATCTACCAACCCACCTAGCCACCTTTGGAGAAGTTACAATTACAATTGGTGCCTGTGTCGTAAACATGTACAGAAGTACTGCTTCCAAATCTTCCATATAGAAACCTGGCAGCTTAGGCAATAAAGCGATGAACCTGGTAATTTTGAGACTACGTTTCAAGCCTCCCGTCCATCTTTCCGTTTATTCATGTACAGTCCTTCATTACTACTGTATATATATATATATATATATATATATATGAAACGTTCCTCTGAACTATTCTGCTTGGACTTCCTACTCATTTATACAGCATTGCAAGCGCCTGATGATGTGTTGAATGCAACGCGAAAGGCCTAGAGGTATCATTCAACACTCTCTGTGGTTGTTTTGCATCCTGTATCACATGTTCGTGACTATTGCATATATTACTAAGTATTATAATTGCTCTTATGTGTACCAGGACCTAAATAAACTTACTAACCGCAGCGCCATTCGCGGGATGCTGGAGAACTACATAATGTTGGTTTGTTTTTGCGAGGAGTTAATGGCATTGAGAGGAGAGAGGAAACTGGAGACAGTCATGTTTGTTTACTTAGCAAGTAAAAGGTAGGTGTGTGTGTGTGTGTGTGTGTGTGTGTCTGTCTGTCTGTCTGTGTCTGTGTCTGTCTGTCTGTCTGTGTGTCTGTGTCTGTCTGTCTGTGTGTCTGTCTGTCTGTCTGTGTCTGTGTGTCTGTCTGTGTGTCTGTCTGTGTGTCTGTCTGTGTGTCTGTCTGTCTGTCGTCTGTCTGTCTGTCTGTGTCTGTCTGTCTGTGTCTGTCTGTGTCTGTCTCTGTCTGTGTCTGTCTGTCTCTGTCTGTGTGTCTGTCTGTGTCTGTCTGTCTGTGTGTGTCTGTCTGTCTGTGTCTGTGTCTGTCTGTGTCTGTCTGTCTGTGTCGTGTCTGTGTCTGTGTCTGTCTGTCTGTGTCTGTGTCTGTGTCTGTCTGTGTCTGTGTCTGTGTCTGTGTCTGTCTGTCTGTGTCTGTCTGTCTGTGTCTGTGTCTGTCTGTCTGTGTCTGTCTGTCTGTGTCTGTCTGTCTGTCTCTGTCTGTCTGTCTCTGTCTGTCTGTCTCTGTCTGTCTGTCTCTGTCTGTCTGTGTTTATCGGATGGATTTGCTTTATTTGGTGACGCACTCAGTACACGAGGTCAAAAGTCGACTGATTGTTATTGAGAGATGGGGTCAGGAGCTATAATTTAAGAATATAAACATGGAGGATCACCGCAGCAGGCCTGCTGGCCCATGTTAGGCACGTCTTACTCTGATCCAACCTTTCTCTACAGGCATAACTGAGTGCGTGCACTCCCCCCTCCAACTCCCTCTCACTTTCATACCTACGCGCACACGCGCGCACACATACATACACACGCGCGCACACACACACACACACACACACACACACACACACACACACACACACACACACACACACACAGCAGTACACATCTTTATCACACATTTCACTCAGAGACGACCTTTACCACCTTTGAGCGAAATGTGTCTTGTAGGTATTTTTCCTTCGAACCAGGACCAGGAGCTGGGACTCGACCTCCCGCAAGCACAAACCGGCGAGTAAAAACTACTGCACCTGACGCTCATTGTGCACGACACTCTGGGTTCGGAAGCCCAAAAATTCATACCATGAAAATGAGAAATCATTAAAAGTTTTGAATAATTCTGAAAGTTGCGACGTCCGTGTTTTGGTTGCTGTCACCGCCAGAATATTGATGGCTTCCCCAATGTGGTTTTTTTTCTAAGTAATGCATTAGTGCTGTGTCTTTTTTGTTTATACCCCTGGCGTTTATAGGTATTTTTTTAGTTTTATAAATTCCGGCGTGCGAATGAGGCTCCAGTGACTACTTTGTGGCAATATATTTTAGTTGGGTGTTCCATATTTTTTTTTAAAATTTCGAGTATTTTCTCGAAAATCGTTTTATCTTGTAGCCTGTGTGTTGCTGTTGAACCAGCACTTTCCAATACACTTTCTAAATCTATCTACAATGAATCCATGATTTCTAGTTCTTCCTTAGTGGGATATCCACCCAAATTTTTTTGTGCCATCTGTCTGTCTTCCAAAAAATACCGTAACTGGAACGAATCACCAAAGAGTTAAAGGTCTTTATTATACCCATCCTGTGGGCGGTAGTCAAAAGATTACATAATGGGTCCAGGAACTGGGCCGCAAAATTATGATAGCTGCACAAGGTACAAAGGTAATGAACTATTTACATGTTTATATCTGGTCACAAATGTAATGAGTTATTTATGCAAACATTAATTAGGTCACCAAAGATGAGACTGTAGACAAAAATCCAGATGTATTTCTCTTAGTCATTTCGAGGACTAGTTCCTAGGCCTTTTGTGTGTAAATTGCTCTTGCAATACCGTCCAGAGGATGGATATGGGGTGCACAATACACTAGCTACTACCATCCACAGGATGGATATGGGGTGCACAATACACTAGCCACTACCATCCACAGGATGGATATGGGGTGCACAATACACTAGCCATTACCATCCACAGGATGGTTATGGAGTGCACAATACACTAGCCACTACCATCCACAGGATGGTTATGGGGTGCACAATACACTAGCCACTACCATGCACAGGATGGTTATGGGGTGCACAATACACTAGCCACTACCATGCACAGGATGGTTATGGAGTGCACAATACACTAGCCACTACCATCCACAGGATGGTTATGGGGTGCACAATACACTAGCCACTACCATCCACAGGATGGATATGGGGTGCACAATACACTAGCCACTACCATCCACAGGATGGTTATGGGGTGCACAATACACTAGCCACTACCATCCACAGGATGGATATGGGGTGCACAATACACTAGCCACTACCATCCACAGGATGGATATGGGGTGCACAATACACTAGCCACTACCATCCACAGGATGGATATGGGGTGCACAATACACTAGCCACTACCATCCACAGGATGGATATGGGGTGCACAATACACTAGCCACTACCATCCACAGGAAGAATATAGGGTACACGATAAACACAGCGGCTTCAGTGGCAATGTCTACAGATTTATCGGTCTCCAGATATCCCGAGTATCGTTTTCTCTTCACCATGTCGAAACCTCTCCAATACTTGAATTTGTAGAGGTGGAGAAACTAAGTCAGCGACTTCCAGTAGTGATGGCGACTTTGGTGGGAATATTTCTCTCGCCAGCTTCAAAAATCCGACGTCGCGAACTCAGCCATATACATTTTCTCGCGATTTCAGCCAATTTATATCTCCTGATATACATTTTTTTCCAGCTGAGAGTCAACATTTTTTTTCATATAAACATCTTCCCACGATACCGCATTTTTCTGCGATATTAAGCATAATTTGTATAAATTTTGAACATTCTTCCAATGCCAATAAATATTTCTCCCCTGATGTTAAATTTTTTTCACATGATAAACCTATTTCCCATTATCTTTTACCCATTACAAATTAAAAACCATATTAAACATTTCTCCCATGATTTTCAACATTCTCTCCATCACATTCAACATCGCTATTTTCAACGACTGTCAATGTTTTCATGATTATGGGGGATAAACACTCATCCATGACATTCTGGTATTATACACCTAATCTGGCATTATAGAATTAACCTGGTATTATACCAACTACAATGGGTTTATACACCCTGGCAATATAGAAATAAAATATTATACACATTCCATAGTGCTATATTACCTACCACAGTATTATAGCACCTATCATGGTGTTATAACAACCTACCCCAGCATTTACACACCACCTATAATCCCTGGAATTATCGTGTCGCAAAATTGCAACGAGAGGTACAATAATCGTAATTATGCAATCTGTTTAGCGCTTGTTAATTCCTGTAATTGCAACACTGGCTATCAGAGGAACAACAGTACATAAACGTCTCTTGTAGCTGATAGCTGTTCCGCACGACATTCGGGAAAGCTACGTCTTTCCGACGCAGTGAGTAGGGAGCTGCATTTGTTGACGCACATGCATGCGTAAATTTGGTTTGCGTATATGTGCATGCACATGTGCACATACTCATGCATATGTACGCATATTGCAACCGGCTTTTCCCTCTACTTACACACACAAACAAGGTGAGTACACACATACAGAGCTACACACACTCTCGGGAGCTAAGACTCGACCCCTGCAACCATATATAGAGGTTAAAACACACAAGCACAAATATACACACCTGCTCTCTCTCTCTCTCTCTCTCTCTCTCTCTCTCTCTCTCTCTCTCTCTCTCTCTCTCTGTGTGCACGCTTTTTAACGACCAATAAAATGCTAACTCAACCTTGTTGATAAAATCAGTAACAGTCTTTACTGAAGTGGCAGCCACCACGTAACCTGAACTTGCATCGTCAAGCCTGCTGACCCACTTCAGTAGTGAGGTGTAATGACTGCAAGTGGGTTTTTATTTCCTAATTTAGGGTTAAAGCACTATGTTACAGCACTCAAGTGTAGTCTTAGTTAAGACTGAAGCCTTTGAGCAATTCAGAATAAAAATGATTCATTTTTCGCTCTAATTTATATATATATATATATATATATATATATATATATATATATATATATATATATATATATATATATGTATGCGTGTGTGTGTGTGTGTGTGTGTGTGTGTGTCGAATAGGTAAAACTTGCTATTTTGGCTTAAATAGCAACGCTCTTCTCACCGAATAAGGCAAGCGAAAATTTATATATGTAATAATTTTTTAAAAAATCATTCTGAACGTAACGAAAAAAATATATTTTATTAAATTATTTGCAAACTTTTCTAAAATCTATTTAGTTGGATTAGGCTAAATTAAATTGCGCTTGTTATAAGGTTAGGTAAGTTTTCTAAGGTTCTTTTGGTACAAAATTATTAATTTTTACATTATATATATATATATATATATATATATATATATATATATATATATATATATATATAATAATCCAATATTAAATCTTCCTGAGTCAAATCTTACCTAAATCTGTTTTCCTAACCTTGATACTGTTGAAGAGAGCTCTTGATCCGAGGAACTGGAACTACACTTCCTATCCTCGGATCGAACTTGTTTATTACCTATCCCATTATGCCCCCACAGGGGCCGTCGCACGAGTCCCTACGAGGCCCAGCGTCTTCCAAAAACTTAAATTATTGGTAATTCTAAATCAGCGTTGCTTTCCGCTGGCCTGTAAATCCCGGTAATGTTCGCGTGGCTAGACGCGTCATCTGTTGCGTAATGTTTACCGTGTTTATTGTGGGGTTTTTTTGGCCTCCCCCTTCCCCCACCTGTGGAATGTTTATTAGGGCGGTATAAATGTTTCGCAATTATCCGGGATCCGCAGTGAGTCAGGCAAGACCAGCGTGCGAATTAACCAGTGTTGCGTTACATTAAGTTTAGTTTGGTGATAAAACTGAAGTAATGTAGAGGGTATTTAATTTTTTATAATGTTTCTGGTCGAGAATTTTCATGTGAGAGAGAGAGAGAGAGAGAGAGAGAGAGAGAGAGAGAAAATTCTTTCTCCCTGTTAATATCTGTTTGCATCTCCTATTTTTTATTCTCTGTCTGTTGTGACTGTCACTGTTGCTGAAGAAGAAGAGAAGATTATTAGTATTTACTCTTACTATTGTTATGATCTTGGAAAGGTGCTAAACGTATAGGGGAGATACAGCTGATGCTGGACTGGGCGAAACGTCGTCTGAAGCTTAATCTTTACACAGTGGGAAAGTTTTGAATTGCAACTGATGCTGCTGCTGTTGCTGCTGTTTATACTGTTGCTGCTACTGATGCTGCTGTTGATGCTGTTGCTGCTGCTGCTGCTGCTGCTGCTGTTGATGCTGCTGCTGCTGTTAATGTTGTTGCTGCTGCTGCTGCTGTTAATGTTGTTGCTGCTGCTGTTGATGCTGTTGCTGCTACTGCTGTTGCTGTTGCTGTTGATGCTGCTGCTGTTGATGCTGCTGTTAATGTTGTAGCTGCTGCTGTTGATGCTGTTGCTGGTACTGATGCTGCTGTTGTTAATGCTGCTGCTGGTACTGATGCTGCTGCTATTAATGCTGCTGCTGCTGTTATTAATGCTTCTGCTGCTGCTATTAATGCTGCTGCTGTTGTTGTTGTTAATGCTGCTGCTGCTGTTATTAATGCTGCTGCTGTTATTAATGCTGCTGCTGTTATTAATGCTGCTGCTGCTGTTATTAATGCTGCTGCTGCTGCTGCTGTTAATGCTGCTGCTGCTGTTATTAATGCTGCTGCTGCTGCTGTTGTTGTTAATGCTGCTGCTGCTGTTATTAATGCTGCTGCTGCTGTTATTAATGCTTCTGCTGCTGTTATTAATGCTTCTGCTGCTGTTATTAATGCTTCTGCTGCTGTTATTAATGCTGCTGCTGCTGTTATTAATGCTGCTGCTGCTGTTATTAATGCTGCTGCTGCTGTTATTAATGCTGCTGCTGCTGTTATTAATGCTGCTGCTGTTGTTTTTGTTAATGCTGCTGCTGTTGTTGTTAATGTTGTAGCTGCTGGTGTTGATGCTGTTGCTGCTGTTGTTGTTAATGCTGCTGCTGTTGTTGTTAATGCTGCTGCTGGTGTTGTTGTTAATGTTGTAGCTGCGGGTGTTGATGCTGCTGTTGTTGTTAATGTTGCTGCTGCTGCTGTTGTTAATGCTGCTGCTGCTGCTGTTGTTAATGCTGCTGCTGCTGCTGTTGTTAATGCTGCTGCTGCTGTTGTTGTTGTTAATGCTGCTGCTACTGTTGTTAATGCTGCTGCTGCTGCTGCTGTTGTTTTTGTTAATGCTGCTGATGTTTCTGCTACTGTTGTTAATGCTGTTAGTGTTGCTGTTGATACTGATGCCATCACAGTTTAGAGCTTCTCACTCAGCAGCAGTAACAGCAGCAGCAGTAATAGCAGTAACAGCAGCAGCAGCAGAAGCAGCAGCAGCAGTAACAGTCAGCTTGTACCGAAATCTGGGTCAAGGTGTTAAATCTTCTTTTTTGTTAAACACGTACAAATTACTTTACCTGCACCTGTACTGGTACCTGTACTGGTACCTGTACTAGTACCTGTACTGGTACCTGTACTAGTACCTGTACTGGTACCTGTACTAGTACCTGTACTGGTACCTGTACTTGCACCTGTACCTGTACTGGTACCTGTACTAGTACCTGTCCTGATACCTGTACTAGTACCTGCACTGATACCTACATATGGGTAAGTTTGTATATCAAAGAATGTTGAGGAAATTTTATTTTAAAGAAAAAATTGCTAAAAGAGAGAGAGAGAGAGAGAGAGAGAGAGAGAGAGAGAGAGAGAGAGAGAGAGAGAGAGAGAGAGAGAGAGAGAGAGAGTTTCTTTTCTGCTTCAATTTCATCATCATTCAGTCATTTGTGCTGTGTACTAAAGTAACACATGTTAAACTTGACAACATCCTCCTCCCTCACCACTCCTCCATCCTTCCTCCACCATCATACTCCTCCCTCACCACTCCTCCTCCATCCTCCACCATCATCCTCCTCCTCCCTCACCTTGCATGATTGTTATCAGGGATCAAATCATCATCTCTCTCTCTCTTTTTTTTCCTCTCTCTCTCTTACATACTCAAATTCCTCCTCCTCCTCCTCTTTATCATAATTCTCTTATCTCTCCCTCCTCCTCCTCATTTTCTGTTGTATTATCTATTTGTTTCTTTGCTATTTCGTAGCTTTTTCTTTCCCTGTTTTTGTTTCATATTTTCTTTGGTTGTCTCTTTGTCTGTTGCTTCTTTCTCCCTTCCCTTCTTTCTTTTCCATCTATTTGCTTCTTCGTTTATCTCCCTCGTTTAGTTTCTGCCTCGTTAGACGTTGTGGTTCACCGGTTAACCTGCCGACATCATGGTTAATTTCACTGTCAGATTTCCCATCGATTATTGGTTAATTATTAACTCGGAGGTTATCTGGTCAGTGGTGGAGTTCACTCGGTCAGTGGTACGGGTATTTGGTCAGTGGTACGGGTATTTGGTCAGTGGTACGGGTATTTGGTCAGTGGTACGGGTATTTGGTCAGTGGTACGGGTATTTGGTCAGTGGTACGGGTATTTGGTCAGTGGTACGGGTATTTGGTCAGTGGTACGGGTATTTGGTCAGTGGTACGGGTATTTGGTCAGTGGTACGGGTATTTGGTCAGTGGTACGGGTATTTGGTCAGTGGTGCGGGTATTTGGTCAGTGGTGCGGGTATTTGGTCAGTGGTACGGGTATTTGGTCAGTGGTACGGGTATTCGGTCAATGGTACGGTTCAATGCCCACGGAACGGGTGGGCTTTGAACGCCATTTGTTTATACCCTACCGTTCCGTGGTTTGAGGGACGGGAGTTAGTCGGTCAGTAGGTTAGTCGGTGGTGAGTTGCGTGGGGCAGGGAAAAAAATAAATCAATTGTTTGGTCTTTCCGCCTGGCTTCACCTTCCCCGCCACAAATTGGCCAATGGCTAAGTTTCGCAAATTTAGCCAACACGCTGCTTACTAATTTGTAATAAGAATCTTTGGGTGAAGGTCGAAGGTACGTAAGCGCGCGCGCAGCACGTGAGGGGGGATTTTATTAGTAGTATAAGAATGAATACAAAAGGGCCACTACGTTGACTGCGATAAAAAAAATGGTGCATGCCTGGGCATGTCTACAGTTAAGTGTGTATTTATGTATTTGTGCATATGTGTTTGCATAAACGGGAGGATGCGTATTTGCTTGTGCATGTGTGCGTATGCATGAGTATCACTGAATATACATATGCATGTGTATCCAGCATGGGCATGTATACGAACCAGTGTTCCTGCCAAGAACCCAAAGATTACAGATAGTGTTCTTACTTATGAGACGCACGAGATCCGCTGTCCAGAACAGTGCTTGAAAAAGCACATGTTGCAATATTGCAGAACCGATTCTCCAGCCAGAGACGGGTCATCACAATATGAAGACCCGTGCCAGGGCCTGGGTCCTGGCGAACATTAAACAACAAAAGACCACTGATGGTCTTGGGGTAATCATCTTTACTTTGACATCTCAGAACCCCAGCATCCGCTGGTCTGGAGATATCCCTCGACGTCGGCTTAGTTCCCACTGGGCTGTAATAGACCGGGTTACTATCATTATCACGCCCTCCTGACATATCACATATGTGCAGGTGATGCTAGATGAGACTACATCTCTTGTTTTAATGTTGGTAGAATTACTTACAATATGTCAAGAAAAAGGACGCAAGTGCAACTAATGCGACATTTTATTGTGGCAACGTTTCGCTTGACAACGTTACGGCAGGACTAGAGTTTCACAAAGTATGCACAGATATGGCCACGAATATTTCTCAATCACTCGCTACATTGTCACTGGTCGATTCATCGTGATCATAATCGCAACCTAGCTCTTGGAGCTAGATAGTTTCTGCTGACATAACGTCTACGGGTGTAGGTGCCAGCTCTGACGACTTAACTGGATCAAAGAGTGTGGATTCCTTGACTCCAAGGTGCGGGTTGAATATAATGCCACTAGCTATGTTACTAGGTTAGAGGCATATTATTACGATTTTCTAGTGGTCTTAGGAAATAGAAACTTCCTCAGAAAAACACATGATTATATTGTAGATTCTCCCACAAGAGGGAAACCTCGGCTCTACATGTTGAAAGATTGTGTGTCCATTTTATCTACTCTTGATCTAGATCCAGTTTGGTACCAGTCTAAATCTTGCATGGTAAGGAACACATGGTAAGATATATGGATGTAATGTAATGGGTATAATGATGCATCATTCCAAGACACAAGATCTTGCATCATCTCTGTTAATGGAAAGAGGAAGAGGTCGTGACCCCCTTAGCCCACACCTGCACTGCCAGTGTGGGAACGTAGAGACAGGGGGCTTTGCCCCCTTGATGGAGAAATTTGGCCACAGAATGCGCGCACACATCCACATCCACACCCATAACCACACTCACCAATAATACACAAATCGAAGATGGGCCCGTCCATAAAAACAATCATTCAGTATTCTCTAAACATCCAGTAATTACGCAAGGATAATTAGTAATTACAGCAGGATAACTGGTAATTGCTGACTCAGCAGTGAATGGGCGATGGGGAAGTGAAGGGAGGTGGGACAGTTAATGGGGGTGGGGGTCTGCTCTCAATAACCGGTTGAGGAGCAATTGGACCAGGTAACGCAAGCGTATAATTAGCAGTAATTGGCTCTTTCTCATTACTGGAACGACCTAGGATCATGTCAGCCTATCAGAGACCAGGCAGAGGGATTATCAGTTCACATGGCAGCCAATCAGAGAACGGCATACGCAGGCGAGTGCTTACGCTATAAATTATGGTCTTTTGAGTATATAAGAATACGTTATGTATTATGCATAAGGTATTTTAACAAGGGGGTGTATAAAGCATATACATACACAAGAACACACATTTTCATCATTGATTTAATTACGATTTACACATGCAGATACGCATTTAAATAATAATTTGAATATAACTTATACATTTAGCGTAAGTACATACACATGACTGTATTATACATATGCATGTATGTGAGGGTTGTATGTTAGTTCACGTCGAACAGGAACCAAAACGTTGAACGCGATCTACCAGTAGATCGCAGAGTAATTAATGATGCAGATTACAAAGAGGTGGAGGACGAGGTGAAGCTGTTATATATATGTAAAAGTCTATCAAGGCTCAGGGATTGAATATCTTCATTCAAGGCTGAAGGACCGATCACCTATCAAGGCTGAAGGACAGAGTACCTTATAAATACCTCTCCACGTCTGTCACTGTCTCCAGCATAAAAGTCACAGCTTTATTAGACTGAGGAAGTCTGCTGGGAGAGCGAAACGTCTCGTCAGTAAAGATTCGCAGGAGCTGCTCATGCATCTTATTCACCACTTTTCGAAATGTTGAACACAAGGTGTGTTGTTGTTGTAGCAACAAACACACCTCGTTGTTGCTATAGCAACGACTAACCGCGAGTTCAATCCCCACCCGTACCGTGATTTACGTGAGTACATATAAGACACACACACACACACACAAACACACACACACACACACAACACACACACACACACACACACACACACACACACACACACACACACACACACAGCAAATGATCAATGGGACCACACAGAATTTGTTTGGAAGAATCTGAGTTGTGTCTCACGCCACCTCGACCTCAACACACACACACACACACACACACACACACACACACACACACACTTTACGAGGACCAGTACGTTGCAGTGAAGAGGAAGATGGAAGAGGTTGTGATGGAAGGGGAGCAATGAACGACAGTCGAGGGAAGGAATGAAGGAAAGGGGGAATAATGATGAGGAAGGAAAGAAGCACGATCGGGGAATAAAAGGAAGGTGAGAAGAATAGGGGAGGTGAGAAGATAGGGGGGAATGAAGGAAGGAAGAGGAAGATATAACGAAAGTTGCAGCAGAATAAAAAGAGAAAAGAGGAGATGAAATGAAAGGGAACAGGGAGAGAGAATGAGAAAGAGAAGCATGGACGGTTACTAGGGGATTGAAAAACATGTAAACCCTGTCAAGAGTTGTATAAAAAAGGAAAAAACATTTTATGCACCCAAAAGGCATTTATATAGTTTAAATAATTTATATTGCTCTTTATACTTATCAAATATATTTCACTGTGTAAAAACCCGATTCTAGCCTTATTTGCGTAAAAATAACCTAAATTCAGCCTTATTTCCATAAAAATAACCTGATTCCAGCTTTATTTGTGTAAAAAATAAACTCATTCCAGCCCATTTGTGTAAAATTAACAGTTTAGCCCCAATTTTGAAAAATTCATCCGATTTCAGCCCCATATGCGTTAAATTAACTTGATTCCAGCCTCTTCACGTAAAATAAAACTCATTCTAGCCCCATTTACCTAAAATTAACTGGATTCCGACCCAAAATTATGTAAAATTATGCAGTTTCAGTCTTCCGTATTTCCACCGTGTGGCTTGATAATGGTTCAGGAAGAACCGAAAAAAACACATTAAAATGTGCATCTTTTAATGTGGGTTTTTGAATTGTTCCAGCCACGATAGTGAGAGTTTTGATTCTTTATTTGCTTATAATTATCCAGTTTCTAGCAACATTTGCCCATAATTATCCACACACTAACTTCGCTTGCGTAAAATTATCCACTTTCCAGCCTCGCTTGCGTAAAATTATCCACTTTCCAGCCTCGCTTGCGTAAAATTATCCACTTTCCAGCCTCGCTTGCGTAAATCTTTGCTTTAGTCGTTGCACTTGTCAACAATGATAGTCTGTTTCGTCAATCTTCTAGGTGTCATTGTTTGATCTGTTTGTCTTCAGTGTTCCTGTCAATGCTAACACACACAGACAGTGGGAAGAAGCAGCACATTCCCGTGTGTAGCCATAGGGAACTGGTAAATCTGTTAGTGTCCTGCAGCCACTGGAGAATGGGAGGTAACTGGATCAGGGGGAGAACAACTCTAAATTCTGTGTGTGATTGTGGTATGTGTCTTATTCTTTTTTTTTTGTGTGTGTGTGTGTGTATACTCACCTATTTGTATTCACCTAATTGTGGTTGCAGGGGTCGATTCACAGCTCTTGGCCCCGCCTCTTCGCTGATCGCTACTAGGTCCATTCTCTCCCTGCTTCATGAGCTTTATCGTATCTCGTTTTATAGCTATGTATGGATCCTGCCTCCACTACATCACTCTCCAGACTGTTCCACTTCCTGACAACTCTACATCTGAAGAAATACTTCCTAACATCCCTGTGACTCATCTGAGTTCTTAACTTCCAGTTGTGATCCCTTGATGTTAAGTCCCATCTCTGGAACATCATGTTCCTGTCCACCTTATCAATTCCTTTCAGTATTTTATATGTCGTTATCACGTCTCTCCTATCCCTCCATGTCCTCCAGTGTGTGTGTGTGTGTGTGTGTGTGTGTGTGCAACCGCAGGCTATTATGTGGGTAGCAATGAGGCTCAACATACGAGCACCATCCTTCACGGCTGACGCGATACACAGGTTTTATTAATACAAACGACAGCCTGAGCCGAGTGGAGGTGAGGGCTGAATTATGGCCACACTTGTCACCGCCGCTCCTGAACCGACGGAACACCCCCTGTCGGGAAAATTGGTGGTCGGACGAGCCCAGATTGAGACGGATTGGAGGTGAAGGGACGACTCGGGGTCCCAATCCGTTGCGGGTGATGGATGACAGTCGGCTCCAGATTGCGATCTCGACTTTCAGTCTATTTACAATAAACATCGGTAATCCACGGAATTGGATTGATGAAGCCACCGCGTGGCGAAACGTTTCCTCAATTAAAAAATACCCAAATATTGCACAAGTGTCTTATTCTTTAACTTGTCGGTCTTCCGAGCCATTTATCACAAATCCACTAATACCCTGCCGTCCTTAGAGAGCGATGGAAAGTACGTGACTCTTTCTAGGAAGCTCAAGAGTGCTAACGAGAACGGAAATGCCGTACGTGACGTCCTCCACAGTGTGAGTCGTGCTCACAAGAACGCCAATTCTATATACGTAACTTACTCTCTAACTTGCACGAAAACGTCAACACTACGTGACTTCCTGAAGTCCAAACATCAAACTTGTTTACGAGAGTTCTCAGCACTTTCACGCTGCGCCATTGTAAATGACATGCTCCCTTGACTTTAAATGCATAAATGCACGCTTTAAGAATGTCAACAATACAAATTTTCGCTGTCATGATGGACACTCACTGTTGATAAGACAAGTTATTTCGAAACGGTTCGCCTACACAGTAGGCTTCTTCAGTCGAGCACAGAGGCAGCAGAAGCAATAGAGATGTAATGACGATGTAATCAGTCCATCACCTTTATAGACGTAGTTTAGAGGTGGTCAGTCCCACATGCAGGTCTTCTGTTGTCTATCTTTCCCATGTACTGTCACGTAAGACAGGTAGATAGACAGGTAGATGAGCTGACGGGTAGATGCTAGAAAAACATGAACCACCAGTTAATAAATAAGACACTTTTGTAACACTTGGGTATTTTTATTCTGAAAATGTTTCGCTAACCAGTGGCTTCTTCAGTCCAATGCAGAGAAGCGGTGGGAGATGAGGAATGTGAGGTAATCAGTCCCTCAGCCTGGAGTCGATGTGTTCACTGTATGTTTGCGGAGACGGGGCTTATATACCGCAAAAAATGATGAGGTGGAGTAGTTGTTGGCGACGTCACCAGTGGAAAGTTCCACCAGTGGGAAGTTCCACCAGTGGGAAGTTCCACCAGTGGAAAGTTCCACCGGTGGGAAAGTTCCACCAGTGGGAAGTTCCACCAGTGGGAAATTCCACCAGTGGGAAGTTCCACCAGTGGGAAATTCCACCAGTGGGAAATTCCACCAGTGGGAAGTTCCACCAGTGGGAAGTTCCACCAGTGGGAAGTTCCACCAGTGGGAAGTTCCACCAGTGGGAAGTTCCACCAGTGGGAAGTTCCACCAGTGGGAAGTTCCACCAGTGGGAAGTTCCACCAGTGGGAAGTTCCACCAGTGGGAAGTTCCACCAGTGGGAAGTTCCACCAGTGGGAAGTTCCACCAGTGGGAAGTTCCACCAGTGGGAAGTTCCACCAGTGGGAAGTTCCACCAGTGGGAAGTTCCACCAGTGGGAAGTTCCACCAGTGGGAAGTTCCACCAGTGGGAAGTTCCACCAGTGGGAAGTTCCACCAGTGGGAAGTTCCACCAGTGGGAAGTTCCACCAGTGGGAAGTTCCACCAGTGGGAAGTTCCACCAGTGGGAAGTTCCACCAGTGGGAAGTTCCACCAGTGGGAAGTTCCACCAGTGGGAAGTTCCACCAGTGGGAAGTTCCACCAGTGGGAAGTTCCACCAGTGGGAAGTTCCACCAGTGGGAAGTTCCACCAGTGGGAAGTTCCACCAGTGGGAAGTTCCACCAGTGGGAAGTTCCACTGGTGGAAGGTCGGGCTTATAGATTTGACAAGCTATGAAGAATTCTTATAAGCCCGACCTACTTCCAGTAGTGGGGTTTTCCACTGGTGACTCCGAATACAACTCATCTTCCAATGTTTCTCTGCACTTGACTGAAGAAGCAACTTGCGGGCGAAACGTCTCCAGAATAAAGATACCCAAGTGTTGCACAAGTGTCTTATTTATCAACTTGTCGGTTTTCTTAGCCATTTATAAAAAACAGCACCAGCCTTTATTATAGCCTCGTTTCACTCAGGTTGAGCTCTACCTGGGCGAAACGTTGATTTCATACGTCTCTGCCAATTAAAAGTCAACACAACGGTACCTTATTTACGTCTATAAGACCATAAAAAATAGATTTTTCCATAAAAACTGACAACACATTATTATTATTATGGGGAAGTGCTAAATCCGTAGGGATTATTCATCACCTATGGGGGCGGGGGAAGGCACTCAGGCTCAATTCAGTGAACTAGAGCACAGATCCAATTCCCTAGATCAAGAGCCCCTCATCAGCATCAAGGGACCTCCCATGAGAGGCCGACAACACATCAACAAAACGCATTTAACGAAGCGATAAATCAGCGTAGGCTGTCTGGCTCACGGAGTGAGTGGTGCAGTCTCGACCCTCCGTTCGTTAACCGCGGTCCAGTGCCAGTATATACAACGCCGCACTGCAATTAAAAAAAAAATCTTAATTTCATTATTAATTTCCTTTCTGTGCAATAAAATACTGATTTCCAATCATTTTTGTTTTTGGCGAAAGTCATTGGGAACCATTTTTTTCGTGAACTTTAAATTGGTAATTGATATATTTTTTTTTTTTTAGAGAGATTGTTCCGGGGAGGTTTCTGCCCACACGGCCGCCCGTTAAGCCCAACGCTATTACGGTAATGTCAACAGGTGCCGAGTGCGATACGCTGAGCAAACGACGGCAACGTCATCGGCATAACTTAAACCAGAGAGAGACGCGCTTACATGTCTTCAGTTGGTACCCCCCCCCCCCCCACAAACACACACTCACTCAAAAACAAATATCAAAATCAAATGTGACAAGTGGTGAAAGAAGGTGGCAGATACTTTTGAGATTCTTCGACAGTCACTCTGAAAGATCTCGTTAAAGATCTCGCTCTCGACCTCTTTCAGATGAAAACCAAAAAATAATATCGCTGGCATTCTAGGCTTCAGGAGCTGTAACTTTCCCCGCGGCTCAGCCGTATCAAACACTCGCTTGAAACTTTCTGAAATTGAAAATGTCAGCTCAGTTACTGTAATACGCACGATGACAAGGCTGATCCTGTGGACGGTAGTGTCTAGTTTACTGTGTACTCCGTATCCATCCCGTGGACGGTAGTGGCTAGTTTACTGTGTACCCCGTATCCATCCCGTGGACGGTAGTGGCTAGTTTACTGTGTACCCCGTATCCATCCCGTGGACGGTAGTGGCTAGTTTACTGTGTACCCCGTATCCATCCCGTGGACGGTAGTGGCTAGTTTACTGTGTACCCCGTATCCATCCCGTGGACGGTAGTGGCTAGTTTACTGTGTACCCCGTATCCATCCCGTGGACGGTAGTGGCTAGTTTACTGTGTACCCCGTATCCATCCCGTGGACGGTAGTGGCTAGTTTACTGTGTACCCCGTATCCATCCCGTGGACGGTAGTGGCTAGTTTACTGTGTACCCCGTATCCATCCCGTGGACGGTAGTGGCTAGTTTACTGTGTACTCCGTATCCATCCCGTGGACGGTAGTGGCTAGTTTACTGTGTACCCCGTATCCATCCCGTTGACGGTAGTGGCTAGTTTACTGTGTACCCCGTATCCATCCCGTGGACGGTAGTGGCTAGTTTACTGTGTACCCCGTATTCATCCCGTGGACGGTAGTGGCTAGTTTACTGTATACTCCGTATCCATCCTGTGGACGGTAGTGGCTAGTTTACTGTGTACTCCGTATCCATCCCGTGGACGGTAGTAGCTGGTTTATTGTGTTTCCCTCTATTGAAGTCCGGGTCTCACTCCCTATCCTCGGATCAAACCTGAATACCGTCTCAAGAACATGAGATTGAAATGCGTCATTCTCTCCCAAGACTTGCAATTTGTAAGACTTGATTTTCAGACTTTCTCTTTCACAAGACTTTTTTTTCCCCCTCTGAAGCAGACGGTGCCAGGGAGCTGGTTGGGGTGGGGTAATGGGGAGGAGGGAAATTGAAGGTATTCTCCTTTTCCTTGGATCAAACTTATTTCCCACCCCTCTCTTTCCCTAGGAGCTGTGTGGCTCCTACGGGTTTAGCTCTTCTTTGCGATTTTGGTAACATTTAATGTGATGTGTCGAATCCCTTAGCATTAGGGAGATGGGAAGTGATGAGAGTTGATCCGAGGAAGGGGAATGGAAAGCACCTCTTTGCATGGGGGTAAAAGCGAAGACCATCTACGGGAAAAAAAAATAGCAACGTAAATTCTCGTTACGATTAGACTGACGGAGGATCGAGCCTACAACACACCCGAGGGTACAACACATGTGTAAGTGTTGCAAGAAACACAGTCTGTAATACCAGTGAAGTCTGTTAAACTGGCTGACGTCTCCTTGACGTCTGACTTCTTCGAAAAAGATTTCTATAAGATGACTGACGTCACTTAGACGGTTTAGCTCAGTCATGCGAAGGATGTTTTTTCTGACTTATATGACAGCTGAGTTAAGAGTTTAATAAATATTATATTGTATTACTGTTATTACTACTGCTACGTCTACTGCTAGTAGTAGTAGTAGTTTTAGCTGTATTAGTAGTAGTAGTTTTAGCTGTATTAGTAGTAATGGTTGTAGTAGTAGTAGTAGTAATAGTTGTAGTAGTAATAGTTGTAGTAGTAATAGTTGTAGTAGTAATAGTTGTAGTAGTAGTAGTAATAGTTGTAGTAGTAGTAGTAATAGTTGTAGTAGTAGTAATAGTTGTAGTAGTAGTAATAGTTGTAGTAGTAGTAGTTGTTGTTGTAGTACTAATAGCTGTTACACTAGTAGTTGCAGTTGTAGCAGCATAACCCGTCTCCTCCATTACACACATCATTTGCCTGTTATAAAGACAGTCAAAGGGGAGACTGCTGAAGGCATCTTAAACAGTCAAAATCTGACATAGCCATGTAGAGGCAGTTGTAGCCCCTCCCTTTCATCTACTTCTACCTACATTATCAAATATCCATACTCAAGAATTTTTTATAAATATCCCTCATTCGTTCTGTAAAGTCTTCTGCCATCTGTTTTACCCATGTACTCTCTCTTCCTCTCTTTCTACTTCCACCCACCTTCCCTTCCATCTTTCCCATCTCCACACTCACCGTCCCTCTCCCTATCTACCCAGCAGAATCAACAAGTGCTTCATATTCAACTCAACAATCTCCCTAATCTCTTACCAGGTGATAAAAAATATGCATAAAAAATATCACTACTCTCATGCCCGCTGTTCCTTAGCTCGCTCGACCTCTCCCTTGGTCGTTCTTGTTGGTACGACTGTGGCATTACTACTGTGGTGGTACCACTATGACAGTACGACTGTCAGTAAGACTACGACAGTACGACTATTCCAGTACGACTATGGCAGTACATCTGTGATGGTACGACTGTTCTGGTACGGCTTTGTCAGTACGACTGTAGCAGTACAACTATGGCAGTACAATTATGAGAGTACGAATATTGCAATACGACTATAGCAGTACGACTATGGCAGAACGACTGTGGTAGTACGACTGTGGGAGGACTACGGTAGTACTGTCTCAGTACAACTATGGCAGTACGACTGTGGCAGTATATGGCAGTACGACTGTGGCAGTATATGGCAGTACGACTGTGGCAGTATATGGCAGTACGATTGTGGCAGTATTGGCAGTATGACTATGGCAGCGCGACTGTGGCAGTAGGACTAAGACAGTACGACTGTGACAGTACGACCATGGCAGTACGACAATGGCAGTACGACTATGACAATACGTCCTCACTCCCTCATTCGCGCTCTCGCTCCTTCAATCTCTCTCCTAGTTCTTCCGTTCTCCATTCGTTCCCTTTCCTGGTTCATTCTCTCTGAATCGTTCTTCGTCATTCCTCTCTCGTACACGTTCGTCCTCTCTCTCTTTCTCTCATTCATTTCCCCTCTCACTCTCTCTCCCTCGTAGTAATACAAGCTTTACAGATATATGATTCCAGACAATGAAAGGATTATTTTTTCCATGCTCCTGATTAGTGGAAGTAAGTGTAACCTTAATCAGCGTGTGTGTGTGTGTGTGTATAATAAGCTCGTGTATGTGTACCGTAAGACACACACACACACACACCTAGTAGCGACCAGTGAAGAGGCGGGGCCAGGAGCTGTGAATCGACCCCTGCAACCACAGCTAGGTGAGTACACACACACACAGTACCAGAGTTGTCATGAAGTGGAACAATCTGGTGAGTGATGTAGTGGAGGCAGGATTCATACATAGCTTTAACAAGAGGTACGGCAAGGCTCTTAGAGCATGGAGACAGTGGACCTAGTAATGACCAGCGAAGAGGCGGGGCCAGGAGCAGTGAATCGACCCCTGCAACCACAAATAGGTGAGAACAAATAGGCGAGTACACACACACACAAAAGAGAGGGGGGGGGGCCAAGTGTCTATACACAAGTGCCCTTAACAACTAGTAACTACACACCCACACACACACACTCGTCAACCTTCACGTTCGGTAAATAATACATCTCTTGCCTTTTAGGTCCCATAAAATATAAGGGTGAAAAAAATTCAAAGAAAGTCTGGGAAAAGTAAAAAAAAAAAAAAAAAATGGCCAGACACAAAATTATAAAAGTGATTTTTTTCTTAATGTTGAGGTTACGTCAGATATATGTTTTTCGCGAATAAGAAAAAAGGAGAAAAATACGAAAATAAATGAATGGCGAAAAAATACAAAAATGAGTGAGTTAATGGAGTAAAATACAAAAATACATCATTTAGAAAAATACAAAAATAAGTCAATTAATTGGTAAAAATACAAAAAGTCAATGGTGAAAAATACAAAAAATAATTAATGAGTAAAATACAACAATTAATTAACGAGTACAAAAAATACAAAAAAAGTAAGAGAATTGACGTAAAAAAGCGAATATAGAAAAATACAAAAGTAATAAATAGATTAATGGAGAAAAATACAAAAAAAATCCATTAAGACGTTGAAGAAATAATACAACAGGACCTACATCACCATCACCCCAACAATCACCCCCATCACCCCCAACAATCACCCCAACAATCACCCCCAACAATCACCCCAACAATCACCCCCAACAATCACCCCCAACAATCACCCCCAACAATCACCCCCAACAATCAATCACCACTTTGGGCTCCGCCTCGTCGACTACCATTACCACCTACAGAGGCATCACTTTTCGAGTTAAAGCACCACAGCCCGAGCACCGCCAACACCAGCACCGCCAGCACCGCCAGTGTACGTCTCACCAGCTGAACTTTAGCTCTGCAGCCACAAAAAACCTCAGAGCTCACACATTCCAGAGTGGATTCAACCTGCAATTGTCTTGATGTGCTCACCCGAGATTGGCCAACTCCCTCCAGTCAGCCCATCACACAGTCCAGAGTTTCTCTTCTGACTTAGATATTCTCACCGCCGCAGCCGCGGCTTCTGCCACCGCCGCTGCATCCGGCGGCACGACTGTTGCCTGCGGTGCCGTGGTTGCGGCCGCCATCCACGTATCATCATGAAAAGTCCTCAAGAACGATTATTCTGATGCCTCTCAGAGCGCCAAACTCCATCACAGAGGCGAAGAAATGGTTATAATTATAACCTTAATTTTTAAAGGGGTGGACCAGTAAGCCAGCGGAAGGCCTCGGTCAGATAACCAAAAGCTCCAGCTGCGGGTCATATGACCAAGACCCGCGTCAGGAAACAGGACCAAGTGTTTCCTGACGCGGGTCTTGGTCATATGATGACCGGCAGCTGGAGCTTTTGGTTATCTGACCGAGGCCTTCCGCTGGCTTACTGGTCCACCCCTTTAAAAATTAAGGTTATAATTATAACCTTATTGAGTCCCATGTACACAACGTGAGCCTATTTCGTCATGCAGGAAAGAAATATGCAGTTCTATTGCACTCAGCTCTTTAAATATATACCAGATCTAACAGTGTATAGCAGTAACCAACATGGACACAAACTCAGGAAATTAATTGATCTGTATATTTCGACCCCCTTCTGGGATCCTCTTCTGCTGAAGAGGATCCCAGAAGGGGATCGAAATATACAGATCAATTAATCTCCTGAGTCTCTGTCTCCAAGTGGGCTATTACTGAGCACTGCCAAGTGTTCATTACACTTTAATTTGTAATTGTATAACGAAGTTACACTATTAGCATCAACTTGCTACTGACGTGGCAAGTTCACTCTCACATTACGTAAATCATAAACACAAAGCATGTATAAAAATATTCAAAATGTGGTTTTCACATTTGGCAATCTATGCCCACAAAACCTTCCATGTCATCGGCCAAAGAGCGTGAGCAAATTTAGGCGAAAAGGGAAATATCCCCCACCATTTATGCCGAAAGAAATGCTGGAGTCTCAGTAGGGCAAGCGTCCTGTGGGGAGCCTGTTGGTAGGAACTATTAACCAATGCATGAACCCCCGTGTTGGTGAGAGTATTAACCAATGCAAGAACCCCCGTGTTGGTGAGAGTATTAACCAATGCAAGAACCCCCGTGTTGGTGGAACTATTAACCAATGCTTGAACCCCCGTGTTGGTGAGAGTATTAACCAATGCAAGAACCCCCGTGTTGGTGAGAGTATTAACCAATGCAAGAACCCCCCCGTGTTGGTGAGAGGATTAACCAATGCAAGAACCCCCGTGTTGGTGAGAGGATTAACCAATGCAAGAACCCCCGTGTTGGTGAGAGGATTAACCAATGCAAGAACCCCCGTATTGGCGGGAACATAACCAATGCAATAACCCCCTTGTTGGTGACAGCATTAACCAGCACATGAACTCCCGTGTTGGTAGGAAAATTAACCAGCGCATAACCCCCATGTTTGTGGGATAATTAACCAGCACATGAACCCCCGTGTTGGTGGGAATATTAACCAGTGCACATTACCAGTGTGAAGTTTTAATCTCTCATCAAAAACTAACTCAGTATCTGTTAAACCTAAATTAAATACGTAGTTGACTTGGTTTATGTCCTATTTTCACGTGTTTTTGTCCGTATTCTTGGACGTCCTAACAGGTCTTCGTCATTTTGCATGGTAACTAACAGTTAATTGTTAATATTGAAAGCCAAACCTTACCCGGTTTCGCCACGAGTAGTTTCTTTAGTCGAAATACACCCATAAGGTGAGGCAGGAGGGAGAATAGGACTGATAGAGCGCATATTCTTGGAGTGCAAGAAGGCGCTTGATGCTGTACCTCACAGGAGAATAGGATGAAAACTAAGAGCGCGTGAGTTTCTCTGTCTCCTAATGTTTATTTTTTCCCTATAATCTACCTTATCCATAATTACGTTCTCTCAATGTCTTGAACTGTGCTCAGGTGTCATTATCTACTTACTGTCTTCATCCCAACACCTGCTGCGTTGTGAAATTGTTATATTACGGTTAAATGAGTGGAAAAACAAGACAATTCCAGCTCTTTGTTTATTTCCCAGAAAGTAGGATAAACAATTATCCTGACCAGCCGCGCTATGGTACGTACGCTGGATTGCATGCCACCGGTAGTAAAAGCTTAGTTGATCAGACCCTGATCTACCGCGAGGCCTGATCAAGGACCGGGTATACTCCTTCAGGTATTGCATGCGTCTCTCCCTTCGGCTTAGAAGTCTTCAGTCAGGACCCCAGGGCTCAGCAAGGGTCTGGGAGGACCCCAGTAGTCCGTAGGTACTGGGAAGACCACCCGCTCTACCCAGTGGACTTCAACCACCCGGTGGGTGGCAATTCTGAGTCTT
This sequence comes from Cherax destructor, assembly GCA_009830355.1. Lineage (NCBI taxonomy): Eukaryota > Metazoa > Arthropoda > Malacostraca > Decapoda > Parastacidae > Cherax > Cherax destructor. The sequence continues at coordinate 364,054 of WNWK01000715.1, forward strand.
CCTTTTTCTCTTGCCCACGCCACAAGCCTCAAGCAATCATGAAACTTCCATTTCAACCCCACCAGGAGAAAATCGAGTGTAGTTTAGGTGGGATAACCCCACTAGGAGGAAATCATGTGTAGTATAGGTGGGATAACCCCACTAGGAGGAAATCAGATGTAGTTTAGGTGGGGCTAATATTCTTGGTCAGATTACTTCTACACGTGTTCCTAGTCAGTTATTATCTCCCCTGTCTTCCCTATTCTTCTATTCCAAAAGTTTCACTCTCCAGGAACTTTGTCAAGCCGTTGCGGCTAGACAAAGCTCTGGAGTCTGGCTGTGTGGATTAAGTACTATGTACTCTGATGCCGAGTTTGCAGGTTCGAATCCTGTTGTGGACTGAAATATAATGTAAATAATTTCTTATTTTCTCCTGTGTGATTTAAATAATTTCTTTTGCAGGTAAGATGGATGATCTGCTCTGATGTTTACCTTAATTACAGGTAAGACTCTCTTACTACCCCCAGGTGAGCCAGCGGACCTTCACCTGACACCAGAACTCTAATTAACCTGTCCAGCAGCCTAACTACCCACCAGGTCATCAACAAATTGATTAGTTGCTCGTGAATGGCTTAAGGTTAAGAGTCGCCTGACCACCAAGCCAGACTAACTGATTTAGCTAATCAGTCATAAATAAGCTTACTAGACTAATTGACTGTGTACCCTCCAACAAATGTAAATTATTCAATCACTTTCGCCCGGTTTACCAACCTGTCTAATTATTTACGGTAATTAATCAAGTAATTAGTGAATAGCGAGAGAGAGTTGCAGGAGGATCGTTAAAGATTGCTGTCTACTAATCTTCTACTTACGTTCTTCTATCCTTGATTTACCTCTATCCAGTCATTTGTTCATTTCTTCATCCACTCATCCTTCCTTTCATCTATCCCTCTATTCATCATTGCTTCTATTCATCCGTCCATCTATAAATGCTTCAGTCTATCTTTCATTTATCCATTCGTTTCTCTATCCATAAATCCCTTGCCTTCCAGTCATCTATTTATTCATTCAATCATCTATTTATTCCTCCCTATCTATCCATCTGTAAAACCATTCATCCTTCTATCCGTTCTTCCTTCCCTCCATTCATCCATCCATCCACCAACACAAACCTATTCGCACCACTAAACCACCCAGTCACCCATCTATCCACACCACTAACACCCATCCACCTATCTACACCACTAACACCCACACTACCCACACCACTAACACCCACACTACCCACACTACTAACACCCACACTACCCACACCACTAACACCCACACAACCCGCATAAACCAACCCATCAATCTCCTCTTCTGAAGTGTTAATTGAAGTACAAATCTGTTTTTATGTCCACACAAACCTGTTTCCACGCTGTGTTTATGACCCGTGTGTGTGTGTGTGTGTGTGTGTGTGTGTGTGTGTGTGTGTGTGTGTGTGTGTGTGTAGTTACTAGTTGTCAAAGGCACTTGTCTATAGACATTTGGCCCCTCTTTTTTGTGTGTGTGGAGTGGTGTGGTTGTTGGTGTGTGTGTGTGTGTTTATTCACCTATTTGTGGTTGCAGGGGTCAATTCACAGCTCCTGGGCCCGTCTCTCAGTTGGCCGCGAACCTAAAGTCACTGGTTGCTAAACAAGCTTATATTGTGGCAACGTCTCTACTCTCTCTGTAGATCTCGAGTCATGAGTTGATAAGGGTCTACACAGAGCGAAACGTTGAACCAGTAAGAGTTTGTGCTGCCACCTGGTGAAACTTTTCTTCACTAGAGTCGATAGTATATAATTTAGATCCTATTTACGCACTGTTACTGGCGCTATGGCCTTGAGTGCTTATGTACCCCTGACCCCAGGTACCTGCTTCCAGTGTGCGTGTGCTGTATGCGTGGACTCACCTATATGTAGTTGCAAGGGTCGATTCACAGCTCCTGGCCCCCTGTGTGTGTGTGTGTGTGTGTGTGTGTTTAAATCTTATGAGGTCTTTATGCCAACCAAACTCGTTGCTCTCCCGTTCTTTCTCAGTCTCTCTCTCTCTCTCTCTCAAATCAACACTTACAACCACTGCCACTGGCCACCGCAAGTGGCTCGTTTGTGGGGTGTAATGACCCAGGGCAGTAGTTACTACCGCTTAACTATCCCAGTAATTAAGTCATCAGAAAACACAACCTCCCACAAGTAAGTTATTTTCTCTCAAGTGTTATGAACCCTCACTTGTTCTCTTAAGAGAAACCAGAGACAAAAAGTAACTCGCTGTTTACAGCTCTTTAAGTGGTCATTTTAACCAGGTATTTTAACTAGGTACTTAAACCTGGTGTTTTAAATAAGAATTTTAACCTGGTATATTAACTAGGTATTTTAACCTGGTATTAAAAATAGGTATTTAAACTAGGTATTTTAATTCGGCATTTTAACTGGGTATTTTCATGTACCCAATCACGGTGTTTTGAGTAGATAGAAACTTGTATGTTAAATGAAGGAGGGTGAGAGGGAGAGGAGGGCAAGATGAAGGAGGGCGAAGGTGAGAGGGAGGAAAAGGAGGATGAAGGAGGACGAGGGTGAAAGGGAGGAGGAGGGGGGCGAAACGTTTCCGCAATAAAGATACACAAGTGTTGGACATGTGTTAAATTTATTAACAAACAAGGTTTTTACAAACCTAACAAACAAGGTTTTTACAAACCTAACAAACAAGGTTTTTACAAACCTAACAAACAAGGTTTTTACAAACCTAACAAACAAGTTTTTTACAAACCTAACAAACAAGGTTTTACAAACCTAACAAACAAGGTTTTTACAAACCTAACAAACAAGGTTTTTACAAACCTAACAAACAAGGTTTTTACAAACCTAACAAACAAGGTTTTTACAAACCTAACAAACAAGGTTTTTACAAACCTAACAAACAAGGTTTTTACAAACCTAACAAACAAGGTTTTTACAAACCTAACAAACAAGGTTTTTACAAACCTAACAAACAAGGTTTTTACAAACCTAACAAACAAGGTTTTTACAAACCTAACAAACAAGGTTTTTACAAACCTAACAAACAAGGTTTTTACAAACCTAACAAACAAGGTTTTACAAACCTAACAAACAAGGTTTTTACAAACCTAACAAACAAGGTTTTTACAAACCTAACAAACAAGGTTTTTACAAACCTAACAAACAAGGTTTTTACAAACCTAACAAACAAGGTTTTTACAAACCTAACAAACAAGGTTTTTACAAACCTAACAAACAAGGTTTTTACAAACCTAACAAACAAGGTTTTACAAACCTAACAAACAAGGTTTTACAAACCTAACAAACAAGGTTTTACAAACCTAACTAACAAGGTTTTACAAACCTAACTAACAAGGTTTTACAAACCTAACTAACAAGGTTTTGCAAACTTACGAAGCAAGGTTTTATAAAGTAAACCAGCTAAGTCTTCTCTTAGACTGGGTGTGGTCGCTTACTAGACGAGTCCTCTAGTTTCTCTGCTCAGTTTATTGCTAAAAATCCGCCCCGGGATTTATTCTCCTTTACCCAGAATTTATTTTCTACTGCTTCTCCGCCACTTATCCGCCCTTGTATTTATTCTCCACTGCTTCTCCACCATTTATCAAGCTCCTTGTCATGTATTCATCGCTTGGGAGGAATATAAGAAGAGGCGAGGGACGAATTTGGATGCTATAGATACTTAATATAGGGCGCTTAAATTAGTAGCTATAGTATTTATTGATTATGATGGTGGGAATAATGATACTAATGATGGTATTAGGGGTGACTGTGTTTAGGGTTAAATTCTATCTACAGCATTAAGGTTATTAGGGTCGCACAAACTATGACAACAGCTTGATGGATCAAAGGTCAACTTGATCATGTTAACGTGATTTTAATACTGAAGTTAAGATGGTAATAGACCTTAATGTATGCAAATTAGGAGTGTGTTGTGCAGAGAATGTATCGAGTCGAGCGCGCGCGCGCACACACACACACACACACACACACACACACACACACACACACACACTTGAACAGAAGTGGTTTCATAAGCACACAAAAACCCGTACGAGTCCGAAGATGGAAAATCTTGTGTCACAAACTTGCTGGAGTTCTATCACAATGTAACATAAGGTGAGGCAGGAGGGAGAATAGGACTGATAGAGCGCATATTCTTGGAGTGCAAGAAGGCGCTTGATGCTGTACCTCACAGAATAGGATGAAAACTTAAGAAGCAGGCGGGAATAACAGTCAAAGATGCAGTGCAGCAGATCAAAGACCACGTCATGGGAGGCAGACAGTGACTGTCCGAGATGTCAGTATGGAAAAGAATAATAAGTGGGGTTCCGTAAGGATCGGTACTAGAACCAGTACTGTTTGTGGAATGTGTGTGTCCCTATTTGAAGAGGTAAAAGTGATGAAGATAATGAGAACCGATGAGGAACAAGAGCGTCATGGGCAAACTTCAGGAGTGGTCAGAAAAGTGGCTACTGGAATTCAACCCCAAACAAATGCAAGGACGTAAAAACTGCGGGTGGAAGAAAGTCCAGAAACTAAGAATAGACTTGAGAGGAAAAGGCTACACTCGTGACTAGCAATAATAGAAAAATAGGAGAAATAATAGGAATATTAAAGCACAAATTGGAAAAGGGAATAACAATTCTAAATAAAACAAGGAAAATGAATAATAATCCTGGTAAAATATAGAAAAGGGAGATTGTAATACTGGAAAAAAAAATCTGAAATAATTTTTTTTTTTTTTGACAACTGAAAACTAAACCATAAAAACTACAACCGGAGAGAATAAAACCGTGATCATTAGTGTTTAAAACCAAAGTTTTAACACCACACAGCAGAGAAAAAAAACAATAGAAATTGAACGAGACGCTACTTAAGATTGGACAAGTGGGTGGGTGGGAATGGTTGGTCTAGAGAAAGAACTGTCTAGTTTGGGCCAGTAGGCCTTCTGCAGTGTTCCTCCATTATGTTCTTAATGAGAGACTACTTAACTAGAAACTTAAGATGCTAAAACAGTTTACAAATTCTGATCCTTCAGCATGGTTCATTGTGTTCAACTTCCTGTGTGTGTGTATACTCACCTAGTTGTGGTTGCAGGGGTCGAGTCATAGCTCCTGGCCCCTGTGTGTGTGTGTGTGTGTGTATGTGTGTGTGTACGTTCACACCATGTGTTTACGTTCACAATGTGTGTGCTCATTCAAAACTGTGTACATTGACACTGTGTATTTACATTCACACCCAGTCTACACGTTCACACCCTGAGTGTTCATTCACGTCGTGCGTGTATATCTGTACCTCCAAAATATATACACAATGTATACACACTATATATAATATATATATATATATATATATATATATATATATATATATATATATATATATATATATATATATATATATAGTGTGTATTTCATCTACTCTATAACACAAACACTTCACAGCGAGAATAAAACACAAAATAATTTCTCTCTCTCTCTCTCTCTCTCTCTCTCTCTCTCTCTCTCTCTCTCTCTCATGTCTAACATTCATCACTTCTTTCATTCGCCTCACTCCCTCCCTTTCTTCCATAATTTATTCAAATTCAAGCCAAACTTCATATATATATTCCAGTTTATTCGTCCTCCTGCCAGCGCTGTATTTTTTTCTCCTGATTCAATAAAAATCAAACAAAATATTTTCCCCTCCATGAGTTACTCGCTCACCCACCCAGAAGAAATCGATAATTTATTCCTAGTTTTTTCTCTTCTCATTAAGGCTTTAAGTACCGCATAAATGTCTTCTCTCAGTTCAGTGAAAGTCGTAGGGGGTAGATAGTGTATGTGTGGGTGTGTATGTGTGGGTGTGTATGTGTGGGTGTGTATGTGTGGGTGTGTGTGTGGGTGTGTATATGTGGGTGTGTATATGTGGGTGTGTATATGTGGGTGTGTATATGTGGGTGTGTGAAAATGTGTGGGTATGTATACGTGTTGGTACGTATATATGTGGGTACGTATATATATATTTGGTACCTATATATGTGGGTGTGTATATGTGTCAGTGTGTATATTCATGTCACTGGCAAGTCTCGCATTCTAGATAAAAAAAAATAATTAAAATCACTGGAGTGACAGCACTCTCGTGTATTAATTCCATGTAGTAAATGTTTTCTGCCCCTCAATCTGTGTTTAATAATTTTAGATGTTGATAGAATACGAAGTCCTGAGGACATCTCTAAGTTTATTTCTCCAGGAAATAAACTTAACGTATTGTAGTAGAAATAAACTTGAGGTATTGTCAGGTATTTGAGGTATTGTCAGGTATTTGAGGTATTGTCAGGGAAATAAGTTTGAGGTATTGTCAGGTATTTGAGGTATTGTCAGGTATTTGAGGTATTGTCAGATATTTTCGAGGGAATAATCTTGACGTTCCAGTTAAATTTATGCGTAATTGCGATGCCTTGAGAATGCTTCTTCTGACTGGCTTCAAACCTTCAACGCTGGTGCGTCTTAGAAAGTCCTGATTGTTAATGGATTGTGTAAGTGATGGTTGGATCGTTATCTTTTAACCCTAAGACTGTGCACAGGTGGTGGCTGTGTACAGGTGGTAGCTGTGTACAGGTGGGTTTTTAAAACACTGAAAAAAATCACCGTTTTATTACAGGTTTGTAGATTCTAAACAACAGGAACAACAACAACCACCACCACCACCACCACTACCCCCCACCACCACCACCACCACCACCACCACCACTACCCCCCACCAACACATCTTTCAGACAGACAGACAGACCATGTTCTCTGGTCTCAAGTAATCACTTCCAATAAACAGTAAAGCACTGCAATAAAGATTCGGTTAAAAAGGCCGTGTCAGTAATAAATTATATGGCGTTAAATGCTAAGCGACTTCAACGAGGCTAAGGGATCGAACCTCAGTGATCGTATTTACTTGGATCTCCTCCTCTTTTCTGCAACACTGCAAGCTCCTGATGCGTCAATTGCAACACGAAAGGCCTAGAGCTATCATTCAACACCCCCGTTGTTTTGCATCTTGTATCGTTTTCTTGCGATATTTACACACAATAACATATGTGTAGATTACTTACGAATAAACCCCCCCAAAAAAGTCACTGAAGTAGACATTCTATAACAGTGGCTTCTTCAGTCCAATAGAGAAAAGAACTGTGAATGAGGAGTTTGAGGTTATCAGTCCCTCAGCCTGGAATCAATGAGTTAACTTCATCAATCAAACCTTAGATTGTCAAAGCGACTTATTACCATTGTAAGATCAGAAGGTTACGTCGTCTTTACATGAACTTGGCTGATCATGTATTGTTCTCGATTCAAAATATATTCCATAACCTATCGGCGTGTAAGTTTTAATTAGATTTAATAAAATAATCGTTGACCTAAGGATAGTATAAAATATTTATGTACCCCAGGGAGTGTGCATGTAACCGAGGGAGTGTGCATGTAACCGAGGGAGCGTTCATGTAACCGAGGGAGCGTGCATGTAACCGAGGGAGCGTGCATGTAACCGAGGGAGCGTGCATGTAACCGAGGGAGCGTTCATGTAACCGAGGGAGCGTGCATGTAACCGAGGGAGCGTGCATGTAACCGAGGGAGCGTGCATGTAACCGAGGGAGCGTGCATGTAACCGAGGGAGCGTGCATGTAACCGAGGGAGCGTGCATGTAACCGAGGGAGCGTTCATGTAACCGAGGGAGCGTTCATGTAACCGAGGGAGTGTGCATGTAACCGAGGGAGCGTGCATGTAACCGAGGGAGCGTTCATGTAACCGAGGGAGCGTTCATGTAACCGAGGGAGCGTTCATGTAACCGAGGAGCGTTCATGTAACCGAGGAGCGTTCATGTAACCGAGGAGCGTTCATGTAACCGAGGAGCGTTCATGTAACCGAGGGAGCGTTCATGTAACCGAGGGAGCGTTCATGTAACCGAGGGAGCGTTCATGTAACCGAGGGAGCGTTCATGTAACCGAGGGAGCGTTCATGTAACCGAGGGAGCGTTCATGTAACCGAGGGAGCGTTCATGTAACCGAGGGAGCGTTCATGTAACCGAGGGAGCGTTCATGTAACCGAGGGAGCGTTCATGTAACTTAGGGAGCGTTCATGTAACCGAGACAGCGTTCTTGTATCCCAATTAGCGTTTATGTATCCCAGGGAGCGTTTATTTATCCCAGGGAGCGTTTATGTATCCCAGGGAGCGTTTATGTATCCCAGGGAGCGTTTATGTATTACGGGGATCGTTCAGGGACCCGAGGGAGCGTTCATGTATCCCAGGGAGCATTCATGTACCCCAGGGAGCATTCATGTACCCCAGGGAGCGTTCATGTACCCCTAACTGAAGCTCCATTCACCTCAGGGGGTGCACCTCCCTCGGGTGAGCTTACAGGAACGCGAGCTTTTACACGCTTCTCTCAAGCTCCTCTAGAAACAAAAATGTTCATTCTGTTCAAAACAGCATAAAATCCCTACAAATTGATGAGTAAGACACATGTACAACAGTTGGGTATGTTTATTGTAGAAACGTTTCGCCTACACGGTAGACTTCTTCAGTCAAATACAGCAGAAGTGACGAGGCAAAGCTATAATCAGTCCGTCATCCTTGCAAAAACAGTTTGAGGTGGTCAGTCCCTCAGCCTGCAGAAGAGTTCAGCTCTATGGAGCTGAACTCAGTGATCACTCTCTCTCTCTCTGTCTGTCTCTCTCTCTGTCTGTCTCTCTCTGTCTGTCTGTCTCTCTCTGTCTGTCTGTCTCTCTCTCTGTCTGTCTGTCTCTCTCTCTGTCTGTCTGTCTCTCTGTGTCTGTCTCTCTCTCTGTCTGTCTCTCTCTCTGTCTGTCTCTCTCTCTGTCTGTCTGTCTCTCTCTGTGTCTGTCTGTCTCTCTCTGTGTCTGTCTGTCTCTCTCTGTGTCTGTCTGTCTCTCTCTGTGTCTGTCTGTCTCTCTCTCGGTCTCTCTCTCGGTCTCTCTCTCGGTCTCTCTCTCGGTCTCTCTCTCGGTCTGTGTCTCGGTCTGTGTCTCGGTCTGTGTCTCGGTCTGTGTCTCGGTCTGTGTCTCGGTCTGTGTCTCGGTCTGTGTCTCGGTCTGTGTCTCGGTCTGTGTCTCGGTCTGTGTCTCGGTCTGTGTCTCGGTCTGTGTCTCGGTCTGTGTCTCGGTCTGTGTCTCGGTCTGTGTCTCGGTCTGTGTCTCTGTCTGTGTCTCTGTCTGTGTCTCTGTCTGTGCCTCTCAGATATAATTAACATTACTCTGTTAGTCACTCAAAGGAGGAAACACAATTACATGTATTTTAGTCACCATTAAACACACTATAATTTCACGTAAGTTAATTACTGTATTGTTATACACTGATCACCTGCTGATCACAGGTGTTTGACTCGCCTGTCAGCTCGCTCACAGGTGTTTGACTCACCTGGAAGCCTACTTACTGGTGTTTGACCTGTGTTTGTGTCCTAGCAACCAACCACAATACAGAAGATGAAATTTAGATTGCCGAATAAACTTTATCAAGTCATGTTTCTCTCTGTGTAGAGCTTTATCATGTTCCGCTCTGTGTAGAGCTTTATCATGTTCCGCTCTGTGTAGAGCTTTATTACTGCCACTACTCGAGTGCAAATGTATAAATCATCCCATGCAGATGCTAGAAAATTGAGTTGAAGGTCCTACAGCTGGTGCCCAACTCAGGACGATGGAAAAATGGCTGTGAAAGGATTAGAGGTAAAATCCATACAAAGTTTCAAGAGAAGGTACGATAAGACCCAAGAGACCAGGATTAAGTAAAATTAGTCAATAAATCCTATGAAAGGGGCTTAGATGAACGCGCGCGAACGCGCGCACACAAAGCCAGGAGCTGTGACTCGACCCCTGTAACCACAAATAGTACAAACACACGCAGTATAATTTTACATCCCGGACGTTACACTGCACCTCCAGAGCAACACTGACTCACTTCAGGATGTTGTTCCTCGTCTCAAGGGCTACTCTCACACCTTCAGCATCTCTGTCTCTCTCTATCTCTCTTTCCCTCACCTCTGCAGTACTTTGATGCTCGTGTTATAGACTAGAGAAAGGACATCAATGAGATGATTCTCTGTTCATTCTCTCGCTATATTCTCTCTCTCTCTCTCTCTCTCTCTCTCTCTCTCTCTCTCTCTCCTACTACTACGTTCTTCAGTTTCACTTTTCTCTCTCTTTCACATTTTCCTGTGACGTCTTCAGTCTGCCGGGCCCTATGTTCTGTCTTGTGTTCATACAAGGTTCCATACACACCCATACAACCTTACACGCGAAATACAACAGTCCCTTATATGGAACACTATTGCAATTCATACGTCAAACTTATAGCTCCCCATACACACCCATACTGCCATTCACACGCATTATACACAGCCCTCCCCACATACACCCCACGATACCTTTCCCTCACATCATATACAACACACACACACACTACCGTTCATTGACGAAAATCAAAACGTCTAATGAAAAATGTTATGGTGATGCAGACATGTGGAAATGATTCACAGTTCAGGTCATTTATTAGAGGCAACGTTTCGCCACGAATGACTTCACTGAAAAGGCCACTCGTGGTGGTGAGAAGCTTCCTCTAATAAAAGTCCTGAACTGTACGTGTCTTGTTCCCACACAGCCTCTAATACTCACTCATACTACCAGTCACAGCTTCGACTGTGCCCTTGTTTACAAGCCTATCTCTCAGACCCGACTGATAAGGAGCTCAGTTGAGCGCCATAAAGCGCTACGAAGATGAGTCTCAGCTACACTTATCTGGAACAGAATTGTGCTAAAACCAATGTAAACAACGATTCTCCGTAAATTAGTGACGGCCAAAGCACAGCCCCTCTTTCATGACAACATATACCGCCAATCGCCATTATCAATCTATGGAACAGAGGACTTCGAAGGTCCAGGCGAGA
>WNWK01000715.1:380000-397945 GCA_009830355.1 Cherax destructor
AGGGATAACATGTCTTAGAAACAGGGATAACATGTCTTAGAAACAGGGATAACATGTCTTAGAAACAGGGATAACATGTCTTAGAAACAGGGATAACATGTCTTAGAAACAGGGATAACATGTCTTAGAAACAGGGATAACATGTCTTAGAAACAGGGATACCATGTCTTAGAAACAGGGATACCATGTCTTAGAAACAGGGATACCATGTCTTAGAAACAGGGATACCATGTCTTAGAAACAGGGATACCATGTCTTAGAAACAGGGATAACATGTCTTAGAAACAGGGATAACATGTCTTAGAAACAGGGATAACATGTCTTAGAAACAGGGATAACATGTCTTAGAAACAGGGATAACATGTCTTAGAAACAGGGATAACATGTCTTAGAAACAGGGATAACATGTCTTAGAAACAGGGATAACATGTCTTAGAAACAGGGATAACATGTCTTAGAAACAGGGATAACATGTCTTAGAAACAGGGATAACATGTCTTAGAAACAGGGATAACATGTCTTAGAAACAGGGATAACATGTCTTAGAAACAGGGATAACATGTCTTAGAAACAGGGATAACATGTCTTAGAAACAGGGATACCATGTCTTAGAAACAGGGATACCATGTCTTAGAAACAGGGATACCATGTCTTAGAAACAGGGATACCATGTCTTAGAAACAGGGATAACATGTCTTAGAAACAGGGATAACATGTCTTAGAAACAGGGATAACATGTCTTAGAAACAGGGATAACATGTCTTAGAAACAGGGACAACATGTCTTAGAAACAGGGACATGTCTTAGAAACAGGGATAACATGTCTTAGAAACAGGGATAACATGTCTTAGAAACAGGGATAACATGTCTTAGAAACAGGGATAACATGTCTTAGAAACGAGACTGTCTCAAATCGCAAAGTATGTTGATGACGGGAGGTTAGGACGACACTTGGCACCTGTGACCCAGAGAAGAAGCAGTCAAACTGAAGATTATTACACAGTACGTTAAACCCGAGAGGTTCATTCGGCGTAAGGCAGGGTGGTGGTTCGAGTCCTTGGTGAAGATTCACGCTCCTTCTCTTCCCTTAACGTAACTCACGTTCAGAGAGTAATATTGTAGGAACAATATTACTCCCACAGAAGATCATTGCCACACACTGCTGGTGATAACACAATGTAACTCACATAAATACGGTATCGGCACACAACGGATGGGTTGATTAATTAGCATTTAAAGCCTATCGTCTACATGCAAGTAATTAAGGCTGCCTCTAACCTGTTCACTAATCCGCAAAATCTCTACTGCTGAGAGTCAGCTGTTAATATACATAACACTGAGGGACAAGAACCTCACAGTGTACATACCGAATCCCACAGCGGGTGTTCCCACCATGTAACTGGTATATATAATGTTGATACCCAAAACTGCAAGTGTATCTAATCCGTTGCCTCTGTCAGACAGGTTATGGGATGAGTTTACCTCCGCAGAACAAACTACCTCACAGTCTCTCATCAGTAACAGTTAACAACTAGTCAGGTCAGGAGTAGTTAGAGGCGCTTCAAGCTGTTTCAGAGGCTGTGTGTTTATTTAGTGCACGCTGGCAGCCCCTAGCTTAAAGTAGATTTAGAAATTTCAGGGAGAGTGGGATGGGTTGGGGAGGGGGGTGATGGGAGCAGAGGGGAGGGGATGGTTTGGTTGGGTATGGTAAGGTTGGGGAAGGGAGGGGAGCTGTGTGTGTGTGTGTGTGTGTGTGTGTACACTCACCTAGTTGTGGTTGCAGGGGTCGATTCATAGCTCCTGGCCCCGCCTCTTCACTGGCCTCTACTGGGTCACTCTCCCCGCACCATGAGCTTTATCATACCTCTTCTTAAAGCTATGAATGGATCCTGCCTCCACTACATCGCTTCCCAAATTATTCCACTTTCTGACCACTCTGTGACTGAAGAAATACTTCCTAACATCCCTGTGGTTCATCTGAGTCTTCAACTTCCAACTGTGTCCCCTTCTTGTTGTGTCCCATCTCTGGAACATTTTGTATCTGTCTACCTTGTCAATTCCTCTCAGTGTGTGTGTGTGTGTCCTCTGTTTTTTGTGCGTGTCTGTGTATCTATGTCTAAGTCCATATACCTCTGTGAATGTGTGTGCATTTTTGTGCATGTCTGCGTATGCATGTCTGCGTGTATATGTCTGAGTAAATGTCTGTGTGCATACGTCTGAGTGGGTGTTTGTCAGCTTATGTGCGGAAATATAAACGAGCTCAGGAGACACATTCGGGGGTTAGTAAAAGAGCGACATAACAGAAAGGAAAGAAAGCCACGTTTCCCTATCATATTCCATTATAGACGACTGATCACAGCGTTGAAATTTGTCACCCTGTCCTGGAAGACTTCTGCCGAAGTCTTCCAGTCTCAGACCAAGCCGCTTGGGCGTTGACCTTCGAAACCCTCTCCAGGTATACTCCAGGTAAGTATACTATTAAAAGTTCGCCAGCTACAGAAGCCTCGGATGGGCCGTCCCAACAGAGCTGACGATAACATTACGTGGGTATCATCATCTCTCAGGATGATCACTCCCATACAAAGAAGTGGAATTTCCTCGAGAAATCGCAATAACACGATTGCAGACAAATCATGGAACGGGTGAGGCTTGAACCTATGGCAGGTGAGTACTAAAACTCACATCCTCGCAGAGAAGGGGCAAAAGAAATTGTCAACAGGAGACAGAGGAAAGAAGGGGATGGGAGAGAAATTGGGATGATATATTAAACTACATACATACATTGATATACAGCAGGGGTAAGGATGGAGTCAGGGAAGAGTGGGTGGAGTCGAGGGTAAGGGTGGAGTCATGGAGGTGAAGGTAGAGTGCAGGGGAACACAGGAAAGGGTGGAGTGCAGGGGACACACACGAGGGGTTGGAGTGCAGGGGGATACAGAAGAGGGTGGAGTGCAGGGGGATACAGAAGAGGGTGGAGTGCAGGGGGATACAGAAGAGGGTGGAGTGCAGGGGGGACACAGGAGGGGGTGGAGTGCAGGGGGATACAGAAGAGGGTGGAGTGCAGGGGGGACACAGGAGGGGGTGGAGAGCAGGGGGACACAGAAGGGGCAAGCAGCAACAAGGTTCACAACAAGAGATCTAAACTTCACAAGCTGTGCATTAGCAAGTTTTCCCCAGACCAAACTTTGCTATTTGCCGGTAACGGTGCGCTACAACAGCCATCCAGCCGGGATAATGAGCAAAGTTTCATGTTAAGGCACGATGCTGAGGATAATTTACATTGAGGATGCCTGTACAGACACCTATGAACAGTAAGGATAATGAGAAATAATATCGGTATAGATTAGTTATCCCTCTATACTGGGATACTCAGTTACTTTTTACCCCTTTTCATCATCTAAGGTTTCAGTCCGATAGCTTGGGAACGCCTCTTCTGCTTGGCTTCAAACTTTCAAATCTGGTGTATGTTAGAAGAATTCGAATTGCTACTGGACTGTGTAGATGGATATTTTTTCTAGTGTGGTATATTAAGAATGCCTCTTCTGATCGGCTTTCAACTTGCTAAATTGATGTATCTAACCAAGAAAAAGGTTCAGTAAACTTTTGAACTGTGTAAATGCATTTTCATAAATTTTAAGGATAGTTAAAGATAGACAAAATTATTGTTATTTATGTTTTAACTGGAAAATTTAATTTACTTGTCAGCTTAAACGTTCGAGCATTGTTATATTGGGCTGAGACGAAATTTACATTATTTGGCTGCATAAGTTGTAATTTGTTGATTATATTAAATAAATTGGGATAATGGTTGACTTATATTAACTTGAGAATACTTCACCTGATCGCCTTCAAACTTATAGGAATGGTAGTGGAAGACTCGAAATGTTTTTGTAACAATTCCTGAGGAATGATGGGTTATCAGGATTGATCCAAGGAAGAAGACAGCTCGAAGGTCTTGGATCAAGAGCCTTTTATTAGCTTCGAGTGAACCCTTCTTTGTCCTTTAAGGAGGAAGATGAGACAGTAAATTTAGCTAGATGTAGTTAGGTTAGGCTAGGCTAGGTTAAGTTAGGTTAGGTTAGGTTAGGTTAGGTTAGATAAGGTTTATTTGGAAACAGGACGCGGGTCTAAGTCATATGAAGTCCCGCAGGTGGAGTTTTTGGTCATCTGACCAAAGCCTCCCTAAATGCACGCGACTGGAATAGTGCAGAGTGCGGCATAAGTTGACAATGCGGTTAAACATTAGCGTTGAAGATTTGAAGAGGTTCAGAAGAGGCATTCACAAGTCATCACATGGAAATTAATATCAGATGACTTCATTAAATATGGTTAATCAGGAGAAGCACACAACTCTAATTCATATCTTTCAGAGGGACCAAAAAGACCAATAACCTAAATACACACAAACACGTTAAACTTTAAGCTAATTAGATGCGACACTCGGAGGATATCATATTAAAAGCAGTATATCCATTTTGTTCTAATTTCCAAAAAAAAAAAATTGTAACCTACACAAGCCAAATTCACCCCAAGCTTTTCTCTAAGGGAGACTGACCATCTTTGAAAAAAAAAACTATAAAGTTTTATGTAAGACAACACAAATTTTAAACAATGGTCTCGACGGCACGCACGTCTACAAACACTAGGCATATGGTTGAGGCATCAGCCACCTATCAGCGTCATGTGTGTGTCGTGCTGAATAGGTAAAACTTGCTATTTTGGCTTAAATAGCAACGCTTTTCTTGCCGAATAAGGCAAGCGAAAATTTGTGTATGCAGTAATTTTGCAAAAATCGTTCTGAATCTAACAAAACAAATATTTCATTGTGTTTTCTTATTAAATTATTGTAAACTTATCTAAAACATATTTAGTTGGATTAGGCTAAATTTAATTGCGCTTGTTATAATAAGGTTAGGTAAGTTTTCTAAGGTTCTTTTGGTACAAAATTATTAATTTTTACATTATCATTAATGAAAAAAAATATATAATTAAACGTATAACAGAATTTTTTAGAAAGGATTTGCACTCGTTCAGGTCAGCGTCGCTGACCTATCAGCAACTCAGGAAGCGGAAAGATCTGGATGAAGGCATGATGGAAGTACAGTCTGCACACGGTTTTACGGAGTTAGTACGGTAGTTCACGAAGCCAAGAGTGCGAGAGTTCGTGAGCGAGTGTGTGTGTGCGAGAGAAAGAGAGAGAGAGAGAGAGAGAGAGAGAGAGAGAGAGAGCAACAGAGACTCCTAAACACAAGAATCTCATTAAAGACTGGGAATAAATCCGGGTGATCAACACTGGGGGCGTCGCCAGGCAGAACAGCCCAGCTTAATTGTCAGCCAGACAATGTAAACAAGAGAGAGCCATGAGGGAACACTTGAAGACAGCAGCACGTGCCTCCACCACCTCTCCTCCCTAATTATCCCAAGCTATCACACCTCTTCCTTCCAATCATTTCCCCTCCTTGTGATTTACTTCCATTAGCGACTGCGCATTCATGCGCCTCTCAGATAAGGCAGACCAGACCATTCACTTCCCTTACTAAGCGCCAATTAACGAACACTGGCGATTATATAGAATCCACAAATCCATTAAATACCTTCAGAACTTCTGAATGGAATCTCTTATTCTAAATTGTCTTCACTTTTCTCTAAATTTACATTAATATATGAAGTTTTTTTCCAAGGAAAAGAAACCAGTTTAAGCAATGTTTAAATTACGAATTTTTAGAAAGGTAATGTTAGGTTGCTTTATATTAAATAACGTTAAGTTACTTGATAGTTTAGACTAGGTTCGTTTAAGTCAGGTTAGGTTACTAGGCTAGCGCTGAGAGAATGGCTGGTAAGGTATAGTTAGGTAAGGTACGGTTAGGTTAAGTTAGGTTTGAATATACAGCTTAGAAAACTTTACAAGGTTAGGTTAGGTTAGCGCCTGGTGAATGGGTGGTAAAGTTTATTTTAACTCCTAGAATCAAGAGCCCCTCACTACACACCCTCTTGCAGGCTTAATGAGCATAATTTGCTCATTCAGGTCTTAGTAAAGCATTTACTGGCGTGATTATCATAGAGATGGTGCTTCCTGAAGCTGCTCCCTCTCTTGGTGCTTCCTGAAGCTGCTCCCTCTCTTGGTGCTTCCTTGTGGTTGTTCTCTATGCCTCTCTCACACACACACACATATATATATTATATATATATATATATATATATATATATATATATATATATATATATATATATATTATCGTGCGAAATAGGTAAAACGGTCAATAGCAAGAACTCATTTAAAATTAAATCCTTTCTAAAATTTGCTTTTATACGTTTAAAGATATGTACTTTTTTATTTTAATGTAAAAATTAATAATTTTGTACCAAAAGAACCTTAGAAAACTTGCCTAACCTTATTATAACAAGCGTAATTTAATTTAGACTAATACAACTAAATATATTTTAGATAAGTTTACAATAATTTAATAAACAAACAATGAAATATATTTTTTCGTTAGGTTCAAAATGATTTTTGCGAAATTATTGTATAAAAAAAAATTCGCTTGTCTTATTCGGCAAGAACGTTGCTATTTAAGCCAAAATCGCAAGTTTTACCTATTCGGCACGACATAAGATTAAGTGATCTGCATATTTCGATCCCCTTCTTGAATCCTCTTCAGCCGATGAAGAGGATCCCAGAAGGGGATCGAAACATACAGATCAATCAGTCTTCTTAGTTTCTGTCTACATGTGGGTCATTATTGAGCACATACGAGGTAATCAGGAGGAGACTGAGGTAATCAGTCCCTCAGCCTGGACTCCTAGCTGAGGGACTGATTACCTCAGTCTCACACTCATTATTTACCGTTCAAGTTGATGATTAAGACGCATACGCAACAGTTGGGTATCTTTATTGTTGAAACGTTTCGCCCACACAGTAGACTTCTTCAGTCAAACACAGAGGCAACCTTCCTCTTTACTGGACTCAAGAAACCATTGTGTGGCGAAACGTTTCCTCAATGAAAATTCCAAACTGCTGCCCAAGTGTCCCATTCTTCAACTTAACTATTACGTCACAGTGATAAAGTTCTACGTAGAATGAATTGATGTCCCAATAAAAGCTTATTCAGCAGTTTGTGTCGTTGCTTTAATATCTCTAAAGAGCTTAGGAAACATTACACAAATAACCTGAACATTGTAAAGAGAGAGAAGCTTAAAAAAAGCTTACATAGTCATAAGCTTTTCTTTCTATGTGCGGCTTATTCGTGTATTGTTCCAGTCAGGGTATTGTGCCTTTTTGAGTTTAGGAAATTTAGGGATAGAGTCGCTTAAAATTAAGATGTCAATACTGGCTAATTGAGCCATTTATATGCACAGAGTAAATCATGCGTTCCATATATACGTAGTATAAGTCCTGTTACTTATGCAGGTCCCACTCAAGTGTGACCAGCGTATATAATAGCGTAGATAGAATGATCTGCGAGTTAAACATGTGAATTTGCTTAAGACATTACGTCTGGCTTCAGGATGACGCCAGGAATGTGATCTAGTTAAATACCCTGAGAGTGGAAGATCAGTTGTAACGCTGAAGGTTCCTTCTGAAGGGCCGATGATCACGACTCCTGTAAGGAGGGGGAGGAAGGAAGGATTCGGGAAGGAAGGAAATGGGTGAAGGTGTGGGGAGGAAAGGAGAAGGAGGGAGAGGGGGAGATATAAGCCGAGCAACCACTTTTGATTGGTTACTGGGTAAGTGTATGTGGGTTTTTATGTTAAGTGATCATGAAATTTAATCCGGGGTGCACACCGCACTGCCCAGCACTCCGATAACGCAAGAAAGTGTCGCTAGCGTCTTCCTTGTTAAACAAGCGTACGCGTTAAATATTTTGAGCTCACTTTTCCTGTTTAATATAAACTTGCAAGAGAGCTTACCAGGATGCGTAGTAATTTTAACGACCCACCAGCATGTGCAGGGGTTATAGTGAGTTAGCCCAGTTTCACAATAATAATAATAATAATAATAATATTAGTATTATTACGTTAAGTTAAATGACAAGTGCAACTAATGCGACGTTTCACTGTAACGACGTTTTGCTCTCCATGAGCTTTGTCGAGCCGTTACAAACAATATTGCCAATAATTCTACCAACATTAATATAATCTGACTCTACAACACACTATTATTATTATCACTACAATCAAACCTAAGCGCTAATATAATAGTATGAACTAGACATGATCTCTGAGACGCCGTCTCCGATACCACGAATATTACGATTCTTACGCGTATAAAACGCTTTGGTGGACCTCTGTCTTACGAGGATCCTCGGGCCTTCCTTCTAAATTTGTTCAAGACCTCAAAGCATTCTGCTAGATACTAGATTAACGGCGTTGAATGACCAATTATGGAACAACTTTCCACAAAAAAAACCCTCAAATAGGAGTGAGGAGTTTGCGAATTTGTAAATGGTCCAAGTAGGTCCAAAACTTCATTGTAAGTTCCTCTCTCCTATATGTGGGTATTGTGCCCCCTGACGTTTTTTTTAAGAAGCTTCTTCAGACGTTTTTCTTAAGAAGCTAATTCAGATATGTCTTCCGAAGCAGCCAGTTCATTATGAACATGTCAGTCCTGTAGACAACAGCGCTAGATCATAATATACAAAAGACTTAGAAAAAAGCATTCCCATCCCCATAAATGGTTTTCAAGAATACATCTGGATATGCATCTACAAATTATGTCTTACGGTGGTGGTTGTAGGGTAGTGGTTGTAGTGGTGGTTGTAGTGGTGGTTGTAGTGGTTGTGGGCAAGTATACATGCAGAGTTCCACTCGTTCATTCCCATTCTTCTTTCCTCCGCCATATTTTGTTCCCACTGAGTAACTAACGTATATAGTAGCAGCGCAGTGCGGATGTATCAAATTTTGCTGAAATTAAATTCCCCACTGCATCATACACACAGTGAAGAGGCGGGGCCAGGAGCTGTGAATCGACCCCTGCAACCACAACTAGGTGAGTACACAGGCAGTGCAAGACCTATGGACAAGTTTCCTCTCCACCTGATGACCCTGTACACCAAACATTAAATACTTTCCTGGTCGTTAGTCTCCTTACATATGTTGCCCTTGTTTACCTAGCAGTAAATAGTTATCTGATTACGTACTAGTTTCCTTAAACCTATTGCCTACTTTCACCTGTCAGCAAACAGGTACATGGGTGTGAGTCTTCTTATACTCCATCCCCTGTTCACCTAGCGGTAAATAGGTATCGCCTTACACTTGCTCTTGTTCATTGAACAGTAAATAGGTACTCGAGTGTTAGTTGACTGTTGTGGGTCGAGTCCTGTTGAAAGGTCAACTGGTAATTATGAAGAGCCACACCACCAACACAGTCCTGCTCCTGTAAGTACAAACACCTTATCAGATAATCATTCACAAACCCACTCTCTCACCAACCCTCAATACGCAGCTTCACTATAAGGAATGGTAAGGCCCCAATGGCTTGAAACCCGTAATGTCAATTAAAATATTTAGTGAGAGGGGTTCAAGAGCTTTATCTCGACTACGGACACAAATCAATGAGTACAGGTATATCCTCACCTTTCAAACACACACACACACACACACACACACACACAGAGGCGAGACTTGGAGCTGAGACTCGACCCTTACAGCTACATTTAGATGAGCACACACACGTACACCAAAACAGGCCAAGTGTCAATCTACAAGTGTCTTTGACACCTAGTAACTACTACATACAGGAACTGTGACTCGACCCCTGCAGCGACATATAGGTGAGTGCGCAAGCACACACACACACACACACACACACACACACACACAACAGCAAGTACCAAGATCAAAACCACTAATTATATCCTTGCTCCTGTCATATATAAACCACGCTAACCGGTCTGTCTCCCTGTTACTTATATACAAGTCATGTAATGGAGTTTATGTCAGTGTGTTCTGATGGTTGCTGCACTCTTATTTAGCACGTTCTGTGTAGTGTGTGTGTGTGTGTGTGTGTAGTGTGTGTGTGTAGTGTGTAGTGTGTGTAGTGTGTGTGTGTAGTGTGTGTGTGTGTAGTGTGTGTTGTGTAGTGTGTGTGTGTTAGTGTGTGTGTGTGTAGTGGTGTGTAGTGTGTGTGTGTGTGTGTGTGTGTGTGTGTGTGTAGTGTGTGTGTGTGTAGTGTGTGTGTGTGTGTGTGTGTGTATTTTGTGGTGTGTAGTGTGTGTGTGTAGTGTGTGTGTGTGTGTGTAGTGTGTGTGTGTGTGTAGTGTGGTGTGTGTGTGTGTGTGTGTGTGTGTGTGTAGTGTGTGTGTGTAGTGTGTGTAGTGTGTAGTGTGTAGTGTGTGTGTGTGCAGTGTGTGTGTGTAGTTGTGTGTGTAATGTGTGTGTGTAGTGTGTTGTGTGTGTGTGTGTGTGTGTGTGTAGTGTGTGTGTGTGTGTGTGTGTGTGTGTGTGTGTGTGTAGTGTGTGTGTGTGTGTAGTGTGTGTGTGTAGTGTGTGTGTGTGTAGTGTGTGTAGTGTGTGTGTGTAGTGTGTGTGTGTGTGTGTGTGTGTGTGTGTGTGTGTGATTGTTGTGTGTGTGTTGTGTAGTGTGTGTGTGTAGTGTGTGTGTGTAGTGTGTGTGTAGTGTGTGTAGTGTGTGTGTGTGTGTGTGTAGTGTGTGTGTGTGTGTGTGTGTGTGTGTAGTGTGTGTGTGTGTGTAGTGTGTGTGTAGTGTGTGTGTGTGTGTGTAGTGTGTGTGTGTGTGTAGTTGTTGTATGTTCGCCGGTACATCCGGCTCGGATCTTCTCCAAATGGTGACCCGGCATTGGCCCCCTGGGTAGAGGGTGTCGGTCATCTTCTTTCTTGTCTTCTTTCTTGGGGGCCCCTGGGTGGGGGTTGACTACTTCTTTTCTCTTGCTGTGGCTTCCCATGGTGGGGAGTGTCTTCTGACGTCGCATCTTCATCAGTGTGTGTGTGTGTAGTGTGTGTGTAGTGTGTGTGTAGTGTGTGTGTAGTGTGTGTGTAGTGTGTGTGTAGTGTGTGTGTAGTGTGTGTAGTGTGTGTGTGTGTGTGTGTGTGTGTGTGTGTGTGTAGTGTGTGTGTAGTGTGTGTGTAGTGTGTGTGTAGTGTGTGTGTGTGTGTGTGTGTGTGTGTGTGTGTGTGTGTGTGTGTGTGTGTGTGTGTGTGTGTGTGTGTGTGTGTGTGTGTAGTGTGTGTGTGTGCTTGTGTTTCCGTGAATGTGTATTTCTAGCGTACCCCTTTTGATAGCCATAAGTCTCTCTGAAGATTCACATCACCACTTAGTGATGTCCACCAGTGATTATGCGAGATGAAAAAAAAATAGATCATCTTCCAATGAACTCATGTTAGAAGCACTTTCATCCCTTCATAGCAATACATCACAGTCTGGCCGCCTGATTATTCTTGAATCATCATCTTTTGCGCGTCTCAAGTCTAATAGCGAAACAAGTTATATTGAACTTCACACTCTTATTCCTCCTACATCTGATACTTGAGAGTGAATACCACTTCTAGCCTCGCTGGCTCATGTTACACTTGTTAATTCCTTGACATACCGTCTCAAGATGTTTACTGTGTTGTTGCCAGTAAGGTAGTCCTCAGTGGTATCCAATATTATTATTAACAAGTCAGTTCTTTAAGAAGTTCCCCCATTTCGTTTCCAATGGACAGAACAATGACCTGCTAGTTTTAGGGACTGGGTTGAAACCCTTCATTCAGTGAATAAGCTTCCTAATTCGTTTCATTTACGAAGCTCTCCAAGTGGATTCAAGTATTCTCATTTTTTTTTTATAATTGAAGTCTTCCACCATCAGTAGTTTTGCTGCCAGATCTACTTGCATGGTATACTACTTTCTCTGACACTGATCACTCCCCTGTCGCTATCACCTTTGGCAAACCACTTATCAGTGCTGCTGATATATGATCAATGAATACTCTACAGTTGAAGTTTTTCCAGTACTTAAAATCTCCACTGTTCTTCCTATGGCATTTTGTTATTTTCACATTATGTTGTACTAATCTGGAAATATTGGCTGTGATATTGGATTATTAAGCTTAACCTCCGTAGTAGTAATCATATATTTGTTTTCGATAACTATCATGGATTACTTTTCAATTGTTAATTATGCATTCATATACACGAGTCTCTTGTTGTACTATGTATTAAGTATCGAACTGCTTAGTCTACGTCAGGACTGTTATCCTGTGGTGGCTCTGATGGTTTGGTGTGAGGAGGAAGATCATGACTCACGAAATCGTAATGATACGATTGCAAACAAACCATACCACGGGTTGGGTTCGAAACTAGCTGGCCCAGTGGCTTACGCGACGGTCTGGAGTTTTGAGACTCTCTGACCGCGGGTTCGAACCCCACCCGAGGTATGGTTTAGATCATGTGTAGGGGGTAATGTCTGCTATTGGGGATAAAGGCTGGAAATGTTACTGGAATAAGGAAAGTGCAGGAACGGTGGACTATTTCTTGGTGTGTGTGCTATAGTAAATTAGAGAGAGGAATGGTTGTGAGGTTTCTAGATGTGGGTGTAAATGGTGGGTGGTAATGTGGCTGGGTGATATTTAACCTAGTTTGTGTTCATTTGTTTGTAACAAAGCAGGTGTGCGGTTAAACTTTGTTTAATAAAGTAACAAATTTGGAATGAAAGCTAGGTATACTTTTGTAAAGGAGCTTAGCTAGCCAACCCCTCTCTCCCTCTATCAAAAAAGTACATAGCATAAATAAGATGCAAAGTGTACACACATTAATAAAAGAAACCAACTATGTCCTTTCAATTTATCATTATTATTGCTAAAATAAAATGCAGAATATTACGAGCACAGGTGTAGTCTATTGGCCTGCACACCTGGCTGTAGCATGATAACCACATAGGAACGAGCAAAAAGGAAGCAGAGTAAATATTTGTATATCCCTCACCAAATAGTAATCAAGTATGTAGTACATATATACAAGATATGTACAATATATACAGCATATGTAGATTAAGGGTGAGAACCGTAGCTACTAGACATGGAGGTAAGTCTGCCAAGGACGAGTCACAGGTGTTCCACATCGCTTCACAACTTTGGCGACCTTTCTTGGGATTGGCTAGTTGAGCCCTACTAGTTATACCCTTAGCACCTGGTTGGCTGGACGAGAGGGCATGCCTATAAAATGCAACACATTCTTAGCATGCCACACAGAAAACGTTTTTTATATATATATAGTCATTTATACTGGAGAAGGGGTTAATAGCTCCTTGCTCCTGGCATTTTAGTACGACACACATGGTTTACGAAGATATATGTGTGTGTTGATGAGGTAAAATATGTCTGGTTGAAGAGATGAAACAGCCTGGTATGCAGAGAGAGCTGACGGGTCACTGCATATTAGTTTCTGTGAGACTGACAGCATCTGTACCTCTAATCAACTGTCACATAGATTTTTAAGATTAGATTTTACCGTCGAAGCTTCTAGTTTATAGTGGAGAGCAGATCAAGCTCATAAGAATACATTAAAATCCTAGGAACTAGACCCCTAAATGGGGTTAACAGGAGTACATTTAAATTTACATCTACAATTGTCTTATCTGTTGCATGTTAACTTAGGATATTTGCTTAGTATGTCCGTTATCTTATTTTCGTTAATAAGATAATTCTATAACTTGTGCTGGGGTACTCTGTGTATTTACTCCCTAGTGACTGTGTTTGTAGGGGTTCATACCTTTGTATTTTTCACATTTGTATTAGTACGTTATGCAGAACACTCTTGGTTGTGCTGTCGAGAGGACGTCATTTATTACATACACACATACACACACATACACACCTGTCAAAGAGTATTTTCTCCTATAAGAATGTGCAATGTGACCCTGGAGAGAGGTGGAGGCCACTGCATGGTGTGCGCACACGCACACAGAACACACGAACATATGTCGTGCCGAATAAGTAAAACTTGCTATTTTGGCTTAAATAGCAACTCTCTTCTTGCCGAATAAGGCAAGCGAAAATTTGTGAATGCAATAATTTTGGAAAAATCATTCTGAATATATATATATATATATATATATATATATATATATATATATATATATATATATATATATATATATATATTATTGTAACCACGAACAAGTGATATTAATCAATAAACACTTCGACTAGCCAAGGAGTTGAACCCATGTTGTTTTGGCCTGCTCATGGTGAGCGAAAACCACATGACGCTCTAACCACAGGACCACCAAATCCAACAAGAATCACGCACGCAGCAGAGGTAGTGTTTACGTGATCCGAGGACATATGGTCGTGTGGGTGCCTCTGAGCTAGTACACCAAACGGGGAGTAGAATCAAATTAGCTCAGAGGCACCCACACCACCGTATGTTCTCGAATCACGGTAAAACACCTAGATCTGCTGGGTGCGAGAATCTTGTTGGATTTGGTGGTCCCGTGGGTTAGAGCGTCATGGGGTTTTCGCTCACCATGAGGCGGGCCAAAACAACATGGGTTCGAGTCCTATGCTAGTCGCAATGTTGTTATTGGTATATGTATATTGTTTCCACTTTCATCTCTTCTCACTTATTCGTCATTTTATTCATCCTTTACTTTCATTATTTTTTACCACATCTTTTTCTTCTTTTCCATTTCATTTGCTCCTTTTTTTTCTTCTTTTTGTGATTTTTTTTCTTTTATCTTCTCCTTTTACTCTCTTCCTCATTTATCCTTCAATTGTTTTCTCATGTTTCGTCTCTCTCACCTCCACATTATTTTAGACTTGCCTTGTCTCTCTCCTCATTTACTCATCTCCTCCTCTTCCCCCCCTCCCAACTCTTCCCCCTAGCCCGATCATCCCCCTGCACCACCACCTCTCCCCTGCCTCCAACCTCCTCCCTCCCCCCTCCCCCTCATCAGGTCAGGGAGGTCAACACGTTGTGTAAAAGCAGTCTTGACATATGGTGAAAGGTATTTAGTTTTGTAACGCAACCATGGGAGGGGGAGGGGGATGGTGAGGGAGGGGGAGGGTGAAAGTGAGGGAGGGGGAGGGTGAAGGTGAGGGGGAGGGTGAAGGTGAGGGAGGGTGAAGGCGAGGGTGAAGGTGAGGGAGGGTGAGGGTGATGATGAGGGTTAGGGTGAAGGTGAGGGAGGGGGAAGAGTGGTAATAGGAATAAGGGGAAAGATGTGTTTAATATAGGAGGTAAAAATGTGACTTTAAAAGCAATTAAGATTGAGAGTGATTCTTACAAATGTAAGTGGCCGTCTTAAGTGGCCGTATTAATTGTCACTTTGTATCTCAGTGTTCCCTTAATGTTGGTTTAAAGTGTCGTGTTAAATTACTCTTATCTGGAACTGCAGATCTTAGTGGTTTGTTGTTGTGGTGGCGGCGTCTGTTTGTGGTGCTGGTAGTCGTGGTGGTGCTGGTAGTCGTGGTGGTGTAGGTAGTCGTGGTGGTGTTGGTAGTCGTGGTGGTGTTGGTAGTCGTGGTGGTGTTGGTAGTCGTGGTGGTGCTGGTAGTCGTGGTGGTGTAGGTAGTCGTGGTGGTGTTGGTAGTCGTGGTGGTGTTGGTAGTCGTGGTGGTGTTGGTAGTCGTGGTGGTGTTGGTAGTCGTGGTGGTGCTGGTAGTCGTGGTTGTGCTGGTAGTCGTGGTTGTGCTGGTAGTCGTGGTTGTGCTGGTAGTCGTGGTTGTGCTGGTAGTCGTGGTGGTGTAGGTAGTCGTGGTGGTGTAGGTAGTCGTGGTGGTGTAGGTAGTCGTGGTGGTGTAGGTAGTCGTGGTGGTGTAGGTAGTCGTGGTGGTGTTGGTAGTCGTGGTGGTGTTGGTAGTCGTGGTTGTGCTGGTAGTCGTGGTTGTGCTGGTAGTCGTGGTTGTGCTGGTAGTCGTGGTGGTGTAGGTAGTCGTGGTGGTGTTGGTAGTCGTGGTGGTGTTGGTAGTCGTGGTGGTGTTGGTAGTCGTGGTTGTGCTGGTAGTCGTGGTGGTGTAGGTAGTCGTGGTGGTGTAGGTAGTCGTGGTGGTGTAGGTAGTCGTGGTGGTGTAGGTAGTCGTGGTGGTGTTGGTAGTCGTGGTGGTGTTGGTAGTCG
This sequence comes from Cherax destructor, assembly GCA_009830355.1. Lineage (NCBI taxonomy): Eukaryota > Metazoa > Arthropoda > Malacostraca > Decapoda > Parastacidae > Cherax > Cherax destructor. The sequence continues at coordinate 396,053 of WNWK01000715.1, forward strand.
TGGTGGTGTTGGTAGTCGTGGTTGTGCTGGTAGTCGTGGTTGTGCTGGTAGTCGTGGTGGTGTAGGTAGTCGTGGTGGTGTTGGTAGTCGTGGTGGTGTTGGTAGTCGTGGTTGTGTTGGTAGTCGTGGTTGTGTTGGTAGTCGTGGTGGTGTTGGTAGTCATGGTGGTGTTGGTAGTCGTGGTGGTGTAGGTAGTCGTGGTGGTGTAGGTAGTCGTGGTGGTGTAGGTAGTCGTGGTGGTGTTGGTAGTCGTGGTGGTGTATAAATGAAAACATGACAAATAAAGTATTTACAAATACATTAAGCACACATTAACGTACACAGTTTCAAGTTAGCGTACGTTTATACTGCAACAAATATACAGAAAAAATGCAACAGAATTACGGAACAAAATTGAGAAAAACATTAATAGATCAACTGGCCTAAATAAGAAAACAAAATAGAATACACGAAAGAAAAAGATGAGAGAATAAGATGAAATATTTATTTGTCGACAAATCGGTGAGAAAAAAACATGGCGCAGGAAGTGTTTGTTTACAAATGGAGTGGCTGGAGGAAGTGCTTAAGAGTGCAACAACTGTTGTGAAGCATACAAGTGGCCAGGACTGATTTATAAGTGAAGGCGAGACTCGGCAGGCAACTTACTTCAGTAACCGCAAATGGGTACTTAAATACACACACACCAAAAGATTTTCAACGTTTTTTTGGTGATATTGTGTGTGTATACTCGCCTATTTGTGGTTGCAGGGGTCGATTCACAGCTCCTGGCCCCGCCTATTAATTCAGAGGGCTGGCTGTCAGCATCTTCGTCACAGGCTACAAGACAGGTGGGGCATCGTGGCAAGCGGCATGGCATATGGTGATGCATCGTGGCAGGCGGCAGGACAGGTGGGGCATCGTGGCAAGCGGCAGGACAGGTGGGGCATCGTAGCAGACGGCAGGGCAGGTGGTGCATCGTGGCAGGCGGCAGGGCAGGTGGTGCATCGTGGTAGGCGGCAGGGCCGGTGGAGCACCGTGTCAGGCGGCATGGCATATGGTGCATATTGGCAGGACAGGTGGGGCATCGTGGCAGGCGGCATGGCATATGGTACATCGTGGCAGGCGGCAGGACAGGTGGGGCATCGTGGCAGTTGGCAGGACAGGTGGGGCATCGTTGCAGGCGGCAGGACAGGTGGTGCATCGTGGCAGGCGGCAGGACAGGTGGTGCATCGTGGCAGGCGGCAGGACAGGTGGTGCATCGTGGCAGGCGGCAGGACAGGTGGTGCATCGTGGCAGGTGGCAGGACAGGTGGTGCATCGTGGCAGGCGGCAGGACAGGTGGTGTGCTGATTAAGTGCCAGAGGTTCCTGGTACTGTTTACATTCCTTATTATTTCTCTGTTAAAACGCAAGATGAGAGACGTGCCGAAGAATAAGCCTCTCTGGGACGTTTCGCCCTCTTTAGAGCATTATCAAAACATGATAAAACTACACACACACGGGGGCCAGGAGCTATGACTCGACCCCTGCAGCCACAACTAGGTGAGTACAGGGAAACGACGTCCCAGATAATAACATGTTTACCAACGAATGCGTCTTAGAATTCAAAATGGAGTAAGTCATTTGGATTCCAAACCTCAAAAAAAAAAAAAAATGGTATTTGATACTGTTTCAGAATTTTTTTTTTCCCCGAAAATATTTTAATAACCAGATTCAAGTTTTTTTAGATTTTAAAAATTTCACAAATAAAAACCGTCTAGATTTTGTTTTGGGGAAAATTAATATAAATTTTAGATTTACTGAAAACTGTCTTTTTTTAAATTTTCCCCTTTGAATTTCATTTTTTTAAACCTTTTTTAAAAGTGCGACACATATAGAACTTAAATTCAGAGATTATATTTTGTGGATGAGTTGTG
>WNWK01000716.1:0-107500 GCA_009830355.1 Cherax destructor
AAAAAATTTTTGATTCAATGTGGCACTGGTTGAAACTTTAGTATATGAAAGGCAATAAGAGGTTAATGAATGCAAAGAGCTATTGAACTAGAAGAAAAAACAGATTTGACTAATATTAAAAGTAGTTTGATTAAATTGAAGTTAATAAAGTGAATGAAGTTGTAATGGAAAAGGTATTTATAAGATATAAGTAAATGATTCACTTATCAGGTAGTTGCTTATAAAGAAATATTTATAAGTCACATATACAATGAGGTAGTTGTTAGAATATATGAATACAATTAAGCAAATAAAGTGACTGAAAGTTGACTAAAGTTGGCTAATGGTAAACAGTATTTATAAAATAATAAATGATTCATTATCAGGTAGTTGTTATAAAGGAAATATAAAGTAAGTCATATAACAATGAGGTAGTTGTTTGAATATAAAAAACAATTATAAATAAAGTGACGGGAATTTGTTTTGAAAAAGGTATTTAAAGTATTAAAGGTATAAAGGTATTAAAGGTATTATGAAGCCATGAAGCAATACATTAACACAAACTTATTTTATTATCTTTCATAATAGCTTTAATGGAAAAGATACCCCCTTTACTACCTTGGTCAACCAGCGTTATCTTTTTTCGACAAATGCAACAAGTGCTCTGACTTCTTCATTAAACTGCCCAGCCTTTTGACGGTTTATTGTTATCTTTCTAACTCAAAAAAAAAAATACAAAGAGCATTAGGTAAGTAAATAAATATAAAGTTTCATTTTACCATGAATAACCATTAAAAAAACTCAAAAGTTCAAATATTCATACACTTTTACTTACATAAAGAGAAACTGTTTTTTAAACCTCATAATAAACAAAATTATAATTGCAGTTGCAGTATCTTGCATTTATAAAAAAAAAAAAAAAATACTACAGAAAGAACATTGGGAATCTGAATTAAAAATTCAGTTAGAAGAGTTGACCACTTTCTCTACCCAGCGTCCCATTCGCTGTGTTTCACAATATCAAACTCATCAGCCCAAGGGAAACCATGGATGTGCAATAACTTGACCAAAACCAAAAATTCAGCTACATCCTATAAAAAATAAACAATTTATACAGTGGTCCCCCGAGAACGAAAACTTCATCCCAGAAGCCTGTCGTGCCATTACTGAACTAATTTACCCCTTAAGGAAAATGCACGAGGTTGTCTATTTCAGGCCCCAAAATACACTTCCACAAGCACTTACAATATTATACTTACATCTTTCTTCAACACATCAGCCGTTTCCCACCGAGGCAGGGTGGCCCAAAAGGAAAACAAAGTTTCTCCTTTTACATTTAGTAATTTATTCAGGAGAAGGGGTTACTAGCCCCTGCTCCAGGCATTTTAGGCGCCTCTACGACACGCATTGCTTACGGAGGAAGAATTCTAAAATTTTATATTAAAGACCAGGGTTTATTCCCTGACCCCAGCAATGAGAGTCGCTCCTCTCATCGCTTGGCAATGATTTCCAGGGTGCTCGGTTAGGGGGACCACTGATTTATTTTGTAACAATAAAAAGCAAGCTACATCTTAGTACATTAGAAGAAGCACAAGTGAGAGATACCTAACGAGGAATGGCTACTCTGTGTTAGATACCAGTAATGTGTTATTGTGACCAGTGACAATGCTGGCTTGTCAATTTATTTCTAATTCATCCATTAACAAAGATCTCTGCCATTAAATAAAATTGCCTTTATAATGGTTGTCAGAACAAAACTGTCTAAAAGTACAAATTTTAAATAAAAACATCTAGATGGGCATTTGAAGTTGTAATCTAGGCACAGAAAATATACAAAGTAATTCTCGAAGAAATAAAAATGCTAAGCACATGTACATGTATGATGATAATAATAATGATAATAAGTAATACATATTTTATGAAAAAGAGGATAAATAAATATACAAGGTATGATATAGGATGTAAGGAAAGTAGTTTGTTGGATTATGTATTGTGGATAAAAAGTTGATGAGTAGGCTTCAGGATGTACATGTTTATAGAGGGGCAACGGATATATCGGATCATTATTTGGTTGTAGCTACAGTTAGAGTAAAAGGTAGATGGGACAAAAAGAAAATGGCAACAGCAAGTAAGAGAGAGGTAAAAGTGTATAAACTAAGGGAGGAGGAAGTTAGGTGAGATATAAGCAATATTGGCAGAAAGGTGGGCTAGTGCAAGTAGGAGTAGTGGGGGTTGAAGAGAGTTGGGATAGTTTTAAAATGCAGTATTAGAATGTGGGCAGAAGTTTGTGGCTATAGGAGGGTGGTGCAGGAGGAAAGAGGAGTGAGTGGTGGAATGAAGAAGTAAAGGGTGATAAAGAGAAAAAGGTAGCTTATGAGAGGTTTTTACAAAACAGAAGTGTTAATAGAAGAGCAGAGTATATAGAGAGATAAAAGAAAGGTGAAGAGAGTGGTAAGAGAGTGCAAAGAAGAGCGGATGAAAGAATGGGAGAGGCTCTGTCAAGAAATTTTGCTGAAAACAAGAAAATTTTGGAGTGAGATAAACAAGGTAAGAAAGCCTAGGGAACGAATGGATTTGTCAGTTAAAAACAGAGTAGGGAGTTAGTAGATGGGGAGCTGGAGGTATTGGGTAGATGGCGGAATATTTTGAGGAACTTTTTAAATGTCGATGAAAAAGGGAGGCGGTACTTCATGTACTGGCCAGGGAGGTACAACATCGTTTAGGAGTGAAGAAGAGCAGGATGTGAGTGTGGGGGAGGTGCGTGAGGCATTACGTAGAATGAAAGGGGTAAAGCAGCTGGAATTGACGGAATCATGACAGAAATGTTAAAGCAGGGGGGATATAGTGCTGGAGTGGCTGGTATTTTTGTTAAATAAATGTATGAAAGAGGGAAGGTACCTAGGGATTGGGCAGAGAGCATGTATAGTTCTTTATATAAAGGGAAGGGGATAAAAGAGAGTGTAAAATTATAGGGGAATAAGTTTACTGAGTATACCAGGTAAAGTGTATGGCAGGGTTATTATTGAAAGAATTAGAGGTAAGACAGAGAGTAGGATTGCAGATGAGCAAGGAGGCTTTAGAGTGGGTAGGGGATGTGTAGATCAAGTGTTTACAGAAGCATATATGTGAACAGTATTTAGATAGGTAGAGAAGTTTTTATTGCATTTATGGATTTAGAAAAGGCATATGATAGAGTGGATAGGGGAGCAATGTAAAATGTTGCAAGTGTATGGAATAGGTAGTGTTACTGAAGGCTGTAAAGAGTTTTTATGAGGATAGTGAGGCTCAGGTTAGGGTGTGTAGGAGAGAGGGAGATTACTTCCCGGTAAAAGTAGGTCTAGACAGGATGTAATGTCACCATGGTTGTTTAATATATTTATAGATGGGGTTGTAAAAGAAGTAAATGCTAGGGTGTTGGGGAGAGGGGTGGGATTAAATTATGGAGAATTAAATGCAAATGGAGTTGACACAGTTACTTTTGCTGATGATACTGTGCTTATGGGAGATTCTAAAGAAAAGTTGCAAAGGTTAGTGGACTAGTTTGGGAGAGTGTGTAAAGGTAGAAAGTTAAAAGTGAACATAGATAAGAGTAAGGTGATGAGGGTATCAAACGATTTAAATAAAGAAAATTGGATATCACATTGGAGAGGGATTATGAAGAAGTAAATGTTTTCAGATATTTGGGAGTTGATGTGTCAGCGGATGGTTTATGAAGGATGAGGTTAACCATAGAATTGATGAAGGAAAAAAGGTGAGTGGTGCATTGAGGTATCTGTGGAGACAAAAACGTTATCCATGGAGGCAAAGAAGGGAATGTACGAAAGTATAGTGGTACCAACTCTCTTATATGGGTGTGAAGCATGGGTTGCAAATGCTGCAGCGAGGAGGAGGCTGGAGGCAGTGGAGATGTCCTGTCTAAGGGCAATGTGTGGTGTAAATATTATGCAGAAAATTGGGAATGTGGAAATTAGGAGAAGGTGGAGTTACTAAAAGTATTTGTCAGAGGGCTGAAGAGGGGTTGTTGAGGTGGTTTGGTCATTTAGAGAGAATGGATCAAAGTAGAATGATTTGGGAGAGCGTATAAATCTGTAGGGGAAGGAAGGCGGGTAGGGGTCATCATAGAAAAGGTTGGAGGGAAGGGGTAAAGGAGGTATTGTGGGCGAGGGCTTGGACTTCCAGCAAGCATGTGGAGTGTGTTAGATAGGAGTGAATGGAGACGAATGGTTTTTGGGACATGACGATCTGTTGGAGTGTGAGCAGGGTAACATTTTGTGAAGGGATTCAGGGAAACCAGTTAATTGATTTAGTTGGACTTGAGTCCTGGAAATGGGAAGTACAATGCCTGCACTTTAAAGGAGGGGTCTGGGATAGTGACAGCTGGGAGGGACAATTCTCAGCTGTCGTATCTGAGCTCCTCTGCAAAGACAGTGATTATGTATGTGTGTGGTGATAGTGTTGAATGATGATGAAAGTATTTTCTTTTGGGGATTTTCTTTCTTTTTGGGTCACCCTGCCTCGGTGGGAGACGCCGACTTGTTGAAAAAAAAAAAAAAAAAAAAAAAAATAATAATAATAATAATAATATCTTTATTTCTATAAGTACATGTACAAGGTATACAGGCCTAGCTAACATCAGTGACATACTACTACATCGAAAGCCCCTTGTTATGCAGAGCATTTTGGGCAAATTAGGTCAATTTTGTCCCAGGATGCGACCCACACTAATCTACTAACACCCAGGTACCCACTTTACTGATGGGTGAACATAGACAACCGTGTAAGGAAACATGCCCTTGCCGAATCAAACCCGGACCTCACAGTGTGAAGCGAGAGTTTGCCACCAGGCCACGAGCCTGGCAGATTAATCTTCTAAACTTCAGTTTCCTTTCATTCAGTAGCCTGTATTCCTAAAAGCAGAATAAGCACTGCTGACTATAAAAAATTTTTCCCTTTGAAATTAAATTATCTCTAATTAATATATTATTTAACTGTATGCTGAATTCTGTGCTTGTATTATTTGTATATCTGTAAATTTAAACCTGGTGCAACTGGAATGCAGATTTTAGAAACTTGCAAGACAGGAGTTTTTCACTTGAAAATCTGTCCCTCAAATATGCAACATTCAATTTGCAGCTGTCTCTTCTGTCTTCTTCCAAGGTAAAATGATGACACTACCAGACATATGATGTAAACTATTAATTAAACTTATATTTATCCACTTGGAGTGTGAGCAGGGTAACATTTATGAAGGGATTCAAGAAAACTGGTTAGCTGGACTTTAGTCCTGAAGGTGGGAAGTACAGTGCCTGAACTCCAAAGAAGGGGTGAAGATATTGCAGCCTGGAGGGCCACCTGAACTGCGATGTCATCAAGCTTCTGGCAAGAAACTACTTTTTCCCAAATTCATATACATACAGTAAATAGAATTTGGATCAATCTGATATACTGTGAAATGTATTCTGATGATGGAAATTTCCCCTCAATAAATGTTGCCATCACTGAGCAGAATTCCTTTACTAGAGATCTGGGTCATGAAAGCATTGTATTGTATACTCCTAGTCCTCCCTCCCGCCCCAACAACTGTATTTGTAGAGTGCACTTACTTTGGTTTGAGATGGATTAAAACTTACTCCAAAATTCTCAGTCAAGAAAGATTTTAAATTATTTTAAGAATGGCAAAGAACTAAACACAAAGGTTATTTATTGCCTGGGGAATGAGAAATATTCTGGTTTAATCTAAGGAAGAGAAGGGCAGCTCAAATTTCCTGTATCAAGGGTCCTTCAGGGGCCTATGAACGAAAAACTCGACTTTTTTATTTGTTTACCAATTGCGCTCATTTTTGGTGTACTATTAGAAGCTTATATGAACTATCTTTTAACGTAAGTTTCAATAAAATCGGCCAAAAGCAAATGAACCACGCAAGATTTACTGAAAATTCTTAAAAGTTCCACTTAGGAGAGATGTAGTCTGAAGTGGTAGTTGGGAAAGTTGTTTTGACACTTCCTGCTGATAGAACACTTCTAAGTCTATCGTGTAGCGTACCTATTCTGTAATAAAAGCTTATATTCATTCTAAAAAAATACAGTTTGTAGGTTGCTTGACATTTAGCAAAATATCGGATTTTATCCCCAAACAAATCTGAAAATATTTGGGATACTTCAAAAAGGAAGACGGTATCTTGTAAAGCATTCATTCTTCTATGTTTATTGTGACAATCACGTCAATTCTTTCATTATTAATCATTGAGTGCCCTCACAAAGGTAAATAACTTACTTCCGAGATAATGGCCGAAGCGCGCGGCACCCCGAGCCGTCGGAAAAAAAAAAAAAATCCCGAAAAAATACTTGTTTTTCCACTGTTTTCATCATATACGAGTGTCTACTACAGTTTACCATCGCTAGCTCCGTTTTCTCTCACACCAGGATGTGAGAATGAGAAGAAATAATCCATATGGGCGATTTTACCCTCCCACTACCAGCCGATACACCGTCATATTATGCCACATAATATTTATTCTGGTGTGTTTTTCATGTTTCTATGCTATTAATATATCGCCTTAGGTCATAATAGATCAATTTTTGTAAGTAAATAAACATTATTATTGATATTAGCGTAAGAAAATAACAATTTGTTGGCTGGTGTGTGCTGGCCGCTACATCGTAATTTATCCCCTGTCAGCACTCTTACCAGAGGGGGCCAGAGAAGGCTCCTGATTGGTTCTCAGGCCATATTAGCCCCACCCACTCTTCTATGGTATCAAATGGTGAATTTGTATTATATTACAGAGAAAAATATAAGAAATTGATAGAAAAAAAAACCGGAATTTTTTTTTTTTTTTTGCCGCGTCAGCGCGCATGTTATGACAGGCGCCGACACCATACCTGTTACAAATTACTATAATTCCTTGTAGAAACATCGTATAATGATGAGAATTATACGAGGGTGATGCCAGAAAGATGAGCTATTTTTTGGTAAGAAAAACTCCATTTTCGTATTTTTTCTATTTTTTTTTTCTCAGCGCGCACAGACTGTCAGGGGCCCCTTCACCAGCCTCAAGGCACCTTAAAAGGCACCTTAATGAAAGGAAAAAGATTGTAAAGCTTAGCCTTTCTATCAATTGATAAAGAATTAGTGTAGGATCTTCAGAGCAAGCCAGAATTTTACAGCAAAGTTACTAATCATCTTGCTTATAAGCCAAGAAGCATTCCACTGAGCTATGCTTAAAATGGCAGGTTACTGTATTTCTGATTTTGTTATACGAATCGCTTAAAACAAATTTTAATTAATGTTCAAGGCTCAACTTTATCAAAAAGCTTAAGCATCACTGACCTCCCCTAGCACTGTTTCAATACAAGCCATGAGAACAAGGTGTTAGTTACCAATTTTATGTATAATTGCTAATAAGGATATTTTGTGTTTTCCACTTTGGGTCACCATGGCTAAGTGGAAAATGAACTGAAAATGAATCTGTACAGCATTTTGTTCATTTCTGGAACTCAAGTACAGTACTGAACACCAAACATTACTGCAGTCCATTGTATGATACTGTACCTCTAAATCAGTGTCACTGGAGCCAAAGTTTGGTATAATTATTTCTTCCTCGTCATCCATATATTGCATGTCCTTGGCAGCGATCTTCTCAAACACTTGCCTAGAAAATACAAGAAAAAACATTAATATGTCACATGTCATCAATGAATGAAGCAAACACATTAAATAATGTACAAGATTTTTGTGTTTGAAACTGATTTTCACAATAAAATGTTACTGTGATTCACATGAAGGTACTGGAAAGATGGGGAGGATATTTCAATGAGAGATGTTCAATGTTAATGATGAAGGGGAAGTGGTGATTTCATGCATTACAGGCCTCACTCCTATATGATATACAGTGGACCCCCGGTTTACGTACTGCTCCAAACTCGAACAATTACATATGTAGGTGTATTTTTGTAAGTGCTTTTGTAAGTGTATTTTTGGGGGTCTAAAAGGACTAATCTATTTTACATTATTCCTTATGGGAACAAATTCGTTTGGTAATGGCACTTGAACAGCATTCTGGAATGAATTAATTACATAAACCGGGGTACCACTGTAGTATTAAGAGTGGTTGGTGTATTTGTTCAATATATCCATGAAATAAGGAAATGTGCCTAAGGATTGGCAGAGAGCATGCATAGTTCCCTTGTTTAAGGGAAAAAGAAGACAAGAGAGAATGTAAGGAGCAAGGAAGTTTTAGAAAAACTGAGGATGTGTATACCAGATACAGTGGACCCCCGAGTTTCGTAAACCCCGGAAATCGTACAATTATGTAAGTATAATATTGTAAGTGCTTGTGGAAGTGTATTTTAGGGGGTCTGAAATAGATTAACCTACGTGACATTTTACCTTAAGGGAGTAAATTTGTTCGGTAATGGCACTTGAGCAGACTTAAGGAGTGAAGTTTTTACGAAACTCGGGGGTCCACTGTATTAGTAATGATAATAGTAATAGATTATATAGAAAATATTAAGTTGTATGTAGTATTCAAGACATGTGCTTCTGAGAATGAGCTGCAATACTGTTTCAACTTAAAATATCAAGTATTTCTTTGTAAATTACAGACCTAGGCAAGGGATACAGTATGCATAATGTACATACATAGCAGTATTTTAACATAGCCCATATTACATACAGCATTTTGGTAAGACTTATTGTTCTTATAACACAATCAAAGATGCACAAAGAACAAAAAGATACAAAATTAGAACTTTAGGTAAGTACAGCAAATCATCATCTCATTAGACAAGGGGTTACATATACAAAAAAGAAAGTTTTTAATTATGCTAAAAACTAGAATGCATATCTATATGATAGCTGTTAGCTACAATAAAATAATGTTATAGAGTAAAGCACATTTCAAAGTACGTACATGAAAGACTAAGGAAGTTCTGAGATAAGTCTGAGTAATGAAAGTGTCAAATCATTATGATATTTTGATATTAGTTGGTATAGAGCATTGAAAAATGCACATATGGATTGAGCCATTATATTCAACCCAGTAATTAGAAATACAAGAGAAGTTTTTACCTGTATATAGTATAGAAGCCTTTTTCAGAATCATTGAAGCCAGAATAACACTGAGATGAAAAGTACTCAAACAGATCTACAGTTTCTGGTTTAGGATCCGAGCCAGAAGCTGGAAAGAAATTATTACAAATGTTAACACTCATGAAATTATAAACTGAAAAGTGCACAGCTAAACAATAAAAAAATTCCCTTCTAAGGAACATAATTCCATTTCATGAGTGCCTAGAGAAGAAATACTGAAGGGACAAATATGAGCATAGAAGATAACTATGATAACTGAGCTTGAGTACACACAGTGTATATTTTTTTAAGCACATCGGCCATCTTCCAGTGGACCCCCGGTGTTCGTCCTGCTCCAAACTCGCCCTTTTATGTAAGTGTATTTTTTTTAAATGCTTTTGTAAGTGTATCTTTGGGGTCTAAAAGGACTAGTCTACTTTACATTATTCCTTATGGGAATAAATTCGTTTGGTAATGGCACCTGAACAGCATTCTGGAACGAAAAAATCACAAAAACCGGGGGTCCACTGTATTATTATTATAATAAAAAAGAAGCGCTAAACCCAGATGCCCCTCCAAACTACGATATATCCACCTCTCCTTCACAGATAAGATAAGAGTATTCTACTTCCCATAATATCTGTATACTAAATAAAAGAAATTTATTTGTTCATTTATAAAAGAGATGGCATCTATTTAATTATATTTAGGACTTTCATTTTCATTGCACAAGCAATATTTCCATAAGCATTCATTAAGAAAAGTATTGCACTACATCCTGTACTTGTCAAACTAATAATTTTTAATCTTTACCCTAACTACTGTAAACAAAATTCCTATTGTTATAATAAAATCCAATAATAATTATTATAAAATGTAGAGTGTGTAGAGGCTTTATTAAAAAAAAAAATTATGTACTACTTGTACCTTTGCCTCTAAGGATGCTTTCTCTGTTACGGTCATAGAAGGCCCTCTCTTGTGGGTCTGAGAGAGTATCGTATGCAGCCTGAATTAACTGGAACTGAACTTTTGCTTCTTCCATATTGTCTGGGTTCTTGTCTGAAATAAGAAAATGATTATATTAAAACTAAAAGATGGAAGGTAAATACATGAATGCCACTTGTCTTTACACTAGGAATACATATATACATACAACAATGAACTACACAAAAGCAAGATGCAATTGTCTCACCTGGATGCCAAACTAGAGCCATCTGGCGGTAGGCTTTCTTCAGGTCACTATCTGTGGCCCTCTGGGAAACCCCTAGCACCTCATAGTGACACCTCATTTTGGTATTATACTTGAGAGTTTTGCCTGCAAGTAAAGAGGGATTATTATAGATGATATTTGTTAAAATTGAAGGCTGCTTTTGGCAAAAATTAGACATTATAGTATTTTATATTTTACATTGTGTATCAACTACGTACATCCATAGAATAAACAGTTACTATTTCTTGTGAACATTTTTAGTATAGGAGTTATCAGATCAGCAAAAATAACATTTTATGGCACAAGCAGCATGTCAGAGCCAATCAGTGTTTATTAATGTGGCATGACCAATCACAGTGAATGTAAACAGTGGGCAGTGAAAGTACCTATATTTGTATCATATTATGTATCAAATTACATATATCTACTGTAACTTCTCTATGGCTCATAATAATTTTTTGTTTAGAAATATCTGGGAGTGCTGCACCAAGCATACAAGAAGAAATATATATTAACCACATAACCTCATAAACATTTTCAAAACTAACAGAGCTACTTTCAAGAACCTTATAAAAGAATTATTTAGGACATTATGTATGTAAGAACAGTAAAGCACTACAGTAGGTCTACTGGATCATGCTACAAGTCTAAACTTATGTTTTGTCCTTCTTGCAGTATGAGGCACAACATGCATTATTATTATTACTGCTATATTTATGGGGATGTGGTAAACCAGCAGGGGTCATACAGTGCCTGAGGAATGGGAGGTAATCAAGTTTGATAAAAGGAAAGAGAAGATAAATGTCTTGCATAATAAGGGGCTTTCTATAAAGTAATTTATATATGCCCATTACCCTAATTGTAATGTACTGTAATTAACTTTATAGAAAGTTTGTATGATAGCTCATTCCTTGGATTAAGAGCCCTTTACGTGTATCAAGGCACCCATCTTGAAGGGCATGCCAATGTCTGATCAAGAAAAGTGGTTTACAATGAGATTAGCACCAATACCATGGATGATGGACCATACCATAATAGACTAGAAGAGAGGATCAGTGGAGAATACAATCATAACACCTGCAGTGCAGTCAGCTCACAACCGAATGGTCCCAGGTTTAAATCCCAGGCAGGTCGAGACATATAGGCAAATCTCCTTATACCCAATACAGTGGTACCCTGAGTTTCGAACAGCTCCCAACTCGAACAATTATGTAAGTGTATTATTATAAGTGCTTTGTAAGTGTATTTTTGGGGGTCTGAAACGGACTAATCTAATTTACATTATTCCTTATGGGAACTTGAACAGCCTTCTGGAACGAATTATGGCCGAAACTCAGGGTACCACTATACCGCTGTTCACCCTTGGTAAAAATGTACATGGGTATTAGTCGACAGCTGTGGGTCGCATCCATGGGAATGGTCAAGTAAGTTTATTTAAGCACAGATACACATAAGTACAATTATCATACATAGTGTAAATTATCTAGGATAACCCCCCAAAAAAGTCAAAGTACAGTAACTTATTTCACTGAGCAACTTTAATGTGCCCATGAAAGAAAGTAGCTCAGTTGATAGTGCACTCAGCTCTCACACTGAGTAATAATAATAATACAGTGGACCCCCAGCTAATGAACACCCCGGAAATCGTACAATTATGTAAGCATAATATTGTAAGTGCTTGTGGAAGTGTATTTTTGGGGGTCTGAAATAGACTAACCTACATGACATTATTTCTTAAGGAAGTAAATTCGTTCGGTAATGGCACTTGAGCAGGCTTCTGCAATGAATTTTTTTCGTTAGCCGGGGGTCCACTGTATCTTAATTTCTACAAGTACATGTACAAGGTATACAGGCCTAGCTGACATCAATGACATATGTACTACTATATAGAAAACTGCTTGTTATGCAGAGCATTTTGGGCAAATTAAGTCAGTTTTGTCCCAGGATGCAACCCACACCAGTCGACTAACACCCAGGTACCCATTTTATACTGATGGGCAGTGGCGGCTCGCGTATAGGCACTGCGGAACTGCAGTACCCCCTATTTTCACTCGATATTATTGATAACATTCAATATAATGAGTCTTTTTTTCTTTAATTCTTTCATTATACTACTTGTACATCACATAATCCTTAAGCTTAATGTAAGTAGCGATCCCCTAGTACAGTGGACCCCCGGAAATCGAACGCCTCCCAACTCGACCTATTTTTTTTTTTTTTTTTTTCCAACAAGTCGGCCGTCTCCCACCGAGGCAGGGTGACCCAAAAAGAAAGAAAATCCCCAAAAAGAAAAAACTTTCATCATCATTCAACACTTTCACCACACTCATACATAATCACTGTCTTTGCAGAGGAGCTCAGATACGACAGCTGAGAAAAGTCCCTCCCAGCTGTCACTATCTCAGACCCCTCCTATTATGTAAGTTTATTATTGTAAGTGCTTTTGTAAGTGTATTTTTGGGGGTCTGAAATGGACTAATCTAATTTACATTATTCCTTATGGGAATAAATTAGTTCGGTAACAGCACTTGAACAGCATTCTGGAACGAAGAATGTTTGATTTCCGGGGGTCCACTGTACATAAAAAAATTACAAAAATCCTTGTATAGAACTGTGAGCTTCACAGTTCCAGCGACTCGGTGTTTGGCTGTTGTGCACATGCGCACATGTCCGAGATAAGACACTGCACGCTAAGTAGAGAGAGCACTGTCGCTGACGCAGTGCCGACCCTGTTGTGCAAGTGTAAGGTAGTGTTTCTTTTTGAGTCAGTGACGCGTGTTGTGCTTAAAAACCATGTATACAGTGGATCCCCGGTGTTCGTGATGCTCCAAACTCTCCCTTTTATGTAAGTGTATTTTTGTAAATGCTTTTGTAAGTGTATTTTTGGGGGTCTAAAAGGACTAGTCTACTTTACATTATTCCTTATGGGAATAAATTTGTTTCGTAATGGCACTTGAACAGCATTCTGGAACGAAAAAATCACGAAAACCGGGGGTCCACTGTACCATATTCTTGAATGTGATAAAGTGTAGAATTAGATGATTATCATGCTTCCAGCTACATATTTTATTTAATTCATATTTTTTACTTACCTAAATTATTTAGGTAAGTAAAAAATATTTTTTTGTTTATGATTTTATCAAGCTTATGTATAAATTTTCTTTTTATATGCTTGTTTCATTTTACACAATATTAAAATAATGGGTAAAAATTTTCTGAAGCAGCACCTCCACTAATTTTAGCTAAGTAAGTAAGTAAGTAAGTTTATTCAGGTATACACAAATACAGTTACAGTGGACCCCCGAGTTTCGTAAAAACTTCACTCCTGAAGTCTACTCAAGTGCCATTACCGAACGAATTTACTCCCTTAAGGAAAAATTTCACGTAGGTTAGTCTATTTCAGACCCCCAAAAATACACTTCCACAAGAACTTACAAAATTATACTTACATAATTGCACGATTTCCGGGGTATTCGTTAACCGAGGGTCCACTGTACATAGATTATCATACATAGCAGCATATGTGTAGAGAACCTAGGATAACCCAAAAAGTCAGACAGAGTGACTTATTTCCATTGGGGTCCCTAATGAGCCGCCTATGAGCCGCCACTGCTGATGGGTGAACATGAACAGCAAGTGTCTTAAGGAAACACGTCCTAATGTTTTCCAGACATACTGGGGATTCGATCTCCGGACCTCAGTGTGTGAGCTGAGTATGGTAGCGATTGAGCTATGGGACAACATTGGAAACATTGGGCATTTTTTCTTAAGACACCTATCCACGTTCACCTAGCAGTACACCCGGAGAGCAACCTGAATTTCAGCACCCATATCAACCACATAGCAAAAAATGTATCCAAAACGGTTGGGATCCTCTCTAAGATACGTTACTATGTACCGCAATCAGCCCTACTCACACTATACAGTGGACCCCCGAGTTTCGTAAACCCTGGAAATCGTACAAGTATGTAAGTATAAAATTGTGAGTGCTTGTGGAAGTGTATTTTTGGGGGTCTGAAATAGACTAACGTCCGTGACATTTTTCCTTAAGGGAGTAAATTCGTTCGGTAATGGGGCTTGAGCAGACTTAAGGAGTGAAGTTTTTACGAAACTCGGGGGTCCACTGTACTATTCACTCATCTATCCCTACCTCACCTATGCCATATGTGCTTGGGGATCAACAGCAACAACTCACCTAAAACCAATATTAACCCTTTGACTGTCGGAGGCCCCATTCTGAAACTGTCATTCTATGTTGGAAAATTTTGGAAAAAAAAAAAATTATTTTTTATTATGAAATGATAGAGAATCTTTTCCCGATGGTAATGACACCAAAAGTATGAAATTTTATTGAAAACGTACGGAATTACCCTCTCGCAAAGTTAGCGATGTCAGTGATATATAAGCATCGGCGATTTCGCCGACTTTGAGCCCTATTTTCGGCCAATTCCATTGGGACAGTCGACCAAACTCATAGCTATTTCTTTAGAACTCCATTTGTTCTATCGATTGAGTACACGAAATCACCAATTTACCGATTTCAACTACCCAATAAAGTGGTCAGAAAATGGCAATTTTGCCAATTTCATGCAAAATAAAAAAGATGTCAATTTCAAAATAGTGTCCAGAATAAACAATGCAGACATCCCTGGCACTAAAATAAGATGTTATCTGTTCATTAGTCACGTCTTTAGGCCCCTCTTACATTACTCTTGCTTTCTATTTTGATTTTTTATTCACACAAAAAATAAGAGATTTATTGTTATGCAGACTATTGCATTATTGTAAAAATGGTATAAATAATATCTGTGCACTTGTGAAAGAATATTAGACTCACCAGTTGATGTGTATTGGACGCGTGGCGTGTTTTGTTTACTTTTGAACATTGGCAAAAATCGAACATTTCCGCTACTTTGAGCTCAATTTCAAGATCGTTTACATCATTAAACTAAACAAAATTATCTCTATTCCTGTAATATGTTTTCCATTCTATCAAATGAGACCATGAAAAAGAGAATACAGCCATAAATACTATACGAAAATACACCTCAAAGTCGGCGTTTTAATCCAAAAACACAGTCAGTTTTTTTTTCTCATTATGCACTGCTTGCTGCAGGATTTTTTTTATACTGCGCACACTGACCACACAGACCCATTCTCTCATATGTGGGCCTACCAGCTTTCTCCCGTATGATTTGAAGCCGCTAGAATTTGTGAGTATATATACGTCCGAAACACTGGCTCGTAAGACGTATATATACGACCGAAACAGTCAAAGGGTTAAGTCAACAAAAAGCCGCAGTAAGAATTATCACGCAATCCAATCCCAGGCAACACCCCCCACTCTTCAAAGACCTAAATTTACTCACTGTACAGAGCATCCACACTTACTACTGTGCAACCTACATGTACAGAACCTGAACTAAAATGCTTTCTTGATAGTTGTGACAGGACCCATAGACACAATACCAGACACAAAAATCTCTATGACATTCCACGTGTCCGGCTAAATCTATACAAACATTCAATGTACATTAAAGGGCCTAAAATCTGGAACTCCCTACCTGAAAACTCCAAAACTGCAGACTCAGCCACCATTTTCAACACTATCATCAAAAAACATCTATAATTTCCTAACATGTAGAACACAAAGAGTAGTAGTCAACAGAGTAAAGTCTGAGGCAGCTACTGTGAAAAGCTCTGTTCCACAAGGCACAGTACTTGCTCCCATCCTATTCCTCATCCTCATATCAGATATTGACAGGGATATAAGCCACAGTGCTGTGTCTTCCTTTGCAGATGACACCCGAATCTGTATGACAGTGTCCACCGTTGAAGACACGGCTAGACTCCAAGCAGACATAAACCAAATCTTTAAATGGGCTGCAGAAAACAATATGAAGTTCAATGATGAGAAATTTCAATTACTCAGATACGGAAAACGTGAAGAAATTAAATTCTCTTCGGAGTACAAAACTAATTCCAACCACACAATAGAGCGAAAAACTAATGTCAAAGACCTGGGAGTGATCATGTCAGAGGATCTCACCTTCAAGGACCATAACAAAGTAGCAATTGCATCTGCTCGAAAAATGACAGGATGGATAATGAGAACCTTCAAAACCAGGGATGCCAAGCCCATGTTGACACTTTACAGATCGCTTGTTCTATCTAGGCTAGAATATTGCTGCACACTAACGGCACCTTTCAAGGCGGGTGAAATTGCTGACCTTGAAAATGTGCAGAGAACCTTCACCACCGCACGCATAAGTGCGATAAACCACCTCAACTACTGGGAACGCTTGAAGTTCCTAAACCTGTACTCTCTAGAACGCAGGCGGGAGAGATACATTATTATATACACATGGAAAATTCTCGAGGGCTTAGTACCAAATTGCACACAAAAATCACTCCCTACGAAAGCAAAAGACTCGGCAGGCGATGTAACATCCCCCCAATGAAGAGCAGAGGTGCCACTAGCACGTTGAGGGACAACACAATAAGTATCAGGGGGCCAAGATTGTTCAACTGCCTCCCAGCATACATCAGGGGGATTACCAACAAACCCCTGGCTGTCTTCAAGCAGGCACTGGACAGGCACCTAAAGTCGGTACCTGACCAGCCGGGCTGTGGTTCGTACGTTGGACTGCGTGCGGCCAGCAGTAACAGCCTGGTTGATCAGGCTCTGGTCCAACAGGAGGCCTGGTCACGGACCGGGCCGCGGGGGCGTTGACCCCTGGAATTCTCTCCAGGTAGACTCCAGGTAGACAGTAAACATAAAATCCCAAATACATATAGCTATTGTCTAATAAATCTGAAACTAGTCTTAAGTTTGCCTGATATACTCCAATATTGGAGCTTTAATAGAAACTGTGTAACATGCCAAAACAAACCATTCTTATTACTAATTTTTTTTACAATCTAAATATTCTGAACTACCTCACTATTGTAAATCTATTTAATCATTTGAAATTTGTACTCATTTGTAATTTGTAATACAATCTAGTTATCCTGAACTACCTCACTTTTGTAAATCTATTTGATCATTTGAAATTTGTATTCATATGTAATTTGTAATATAGATTAAGAACTAGTATTAAGTCTCCCCAAAATGCCTAGCATGCCTGGGCATGCTAGGCATGCTAACGGCCATCATTGTAATTATAGTCCTTAGTTCTTAAAATGTAAAACACACATTGTAATTTTTACAGAGAAATAAATCAATTTGAATTTGAATTTGTAATTATTGTCTTTAAATGTAAAACACACATTGTAATTTTTACAGAGAAATAAATCATCTTGAATCTTGAACTAGGTAAATGGGTGTTGGCAGATTGGTGTGGGTTGCATCCTGGGGGACAAAATTAACCTAATTTGCAGGAAATGCTCTGCATAACAAGGGGCTTTCTATATAGTATGTCAATGATGTCTGCTGTGGTCTGTATAAGTTGTCGAAATAAAGATTATTATTATTATTATTATACTTACAACTCTAAACTCAGAGGATTAGATATAGTGGATGTTGATAGTCTGAGATGCAATGAGGGTACAGATAAAGCAACTCGATATTAGGAAGTACAGTACTTTTTTTCATTGGTGAGAGTGGAAGGCACTACTGGTGGAGGCAACCAATATACACAGCTTCAAGATCAGGTATGACTGGGCTCTGGGGGACCAGGAGTCACCACAATAGGTAATAGTTAAGTGATGTAGTCACCTGTGAACTTCTCAAAGCTCAATAAGTTTATTTAGGTATAGGTACACATATATACATCTACATAAATAATCATACATAGCAGCATACGTGTAGATACCTAGGAGAACCACAGAAAACTCAGACAAAGTGACTTATTTCCATTGGGGTCCCTGAAAATGAAAATAGATTATCTTAATGCATATTATATTTTCCTCGTGAGTGTTAACTTGCAGCTGGTGCTGTAAACAATAAATATATATATAAATTTCTCCAAAGGACGGGGGCTCTTTTGTGTCTTACGGCTGAACTATGACTCTTAATGTACAACAAGAGCTCTTACCTGAGTATTTTATACTTGGGAAATCCTTCTAAACTAAGAGTAATGATTGAAGAGCGTGTTGCAAGACGTTCACTCTCCTGCAGCCACGTTCACTCACTAACTTACATTTAGATTTTAGATTCATCTGCAATATCACTCCATTATAAAATACTATACAATAGACAGCAAGAACACAGCTCAATATAACCGGCAAAACTTACTTTAGTATTCCATTGACGAACTTTTTACTATATAATGTACTATAAAGAATACATTGCAATACTAAAATAATTATGCATAATAATAATAATAATAATAATAATAATAATAATAATAATAATAATAATAATAATAATAATAATAATAATAATAATAATATATTATTATTATTATTATTATTATTATTATTATTATTATTATTATTATTATTATTATTATATTATTATTATTATTATTATTATTATTATTATTATTATTATTATTATTATTATTATTATTATTATTATAATAATAAATATTTTTTTTCAACAAGTCGGCCGTCTCCCACCAAGGCAGGGTGACCCAAAACGAAAGGAAATCCCCAAAAAGAAAATACTTTCATCATCATTCAACACTTTCACCACACTCATACATAATCACTGGCTTTGCAGAGGAGCTCAGATACGACAGCTGAGAATAGTCCCTCCCAGCTGTCACTATCCCAGACCCCTCCTTTAAAGTGCAGGCATTGTACTTCCCATTTCCAGGACTCAAGTCCAACTAAATCAATTAACTGGTTTCCCTGAATCCCTTAACAAAATGTTACCCTACTCACACTCCAACAGCTCGTCAGGTCCCAAAAACCATTCGTCTCCATTCACTCCTATCTAACACGCTCACACATGCTTGCTGGAAGTCCAAACCCCTCGCCCACAAAACCTCCTTTACCCCCTCCCTCCAACCTTTTTGAGGACGACCCTACCCCGCCTTCCTTCCCTACAGATTTATACGTCTCCAAGTCATTCTACTTTGATCCATTCTCTCTAAATGACCAAACCACCTCAACAACCCCTCTTCAGCCCTCTGACAAATACTTTTAGTAACTCCACACCTTCTCCTAATTTTCACATTCCGAATTTTCTGCATAATATTTACACCACACATTGCCCTGAGACAGGACATCTCCACTGCCTCCAGCCTCCTCCTCACTGCAGCATTTGCAACCCATGCTTCACACCCATATAAGAGTGTTGGTACCACTATACTTTCGTACATTCCCTTCTTTGCCTCCATGGATAACGTTTTTTGTCTCCACAGATACCTCAACGCACCACTCACCTTTTTTCCTTCATCAATTCTATGGTTAACCTCATCCTTCATAAACCCATCCGCTCACAAGTCAACTCCCAAATATCTGAAAACATTTACTTCTTCCATAATCCCTCTCTCCAATGTGATATCCAATTTTTCTTTATTTAAATCATTTGATACTCTCATCACCTTACTCTTATCTATGTTCACTTTCAACTTTCTACCTTTACACACTCTCCCAAACTCGTCCACTAACCTTTGCAACTTTTCTTTAGAATCTCCCATAAGCACAGTATCATCAGCAAAAAGTAACTGTGTCAACTCCCATTTTGCATTTAATTCCCCATAATTTAATCCCACCCTGCACCCCAGCACCCTAGCATTTACTTCTTTTACAACCCCATCTATAAATATATTAAACAAATATGATGACATTACACATCCCTGTCTAAGACCTACTTTTACTGGGAAGTAATCTCCCTCTCTCCTACACACCCTAACCTGAGCCTCACTATCCTCATAAAAACTCTTTACAGCCTTCAGTAACTTACTACCTATTCCATACACTTGCAACATTTGCCACATTGCTCCCCTATCCACTCTATCATATGCCTTTTCTAAATCCATAAATGCAATGAAAACTTCTATAATTCTTTCAATAATAACCCTGCCATACACTTTACCTGATATACTCAGTAAACTTATTCCCCTATAATTCTTACACTCTCTTTTATCCCCCTTCCCTTTATATAAAGGAACTATACATGCTCTCTGCCAATCCCTAGGTACCTTCCCCTCTTTCATACATTTATTAAACAAAAATACCAACCACTCCAGCACTATATCCCCTTCCCCCTGCTTTTAACATTTCTGTCATGATCCCGTCAGTTCCAGCTGCTTTACCCCCTTTCATTCTACGTAATGCCTCACGCACCTCCCCCCCACTCACATCCTGCTCTTCTTCACTCCTAAACGATGTTGTACCTCCCTGGCCAGTACATGAAATTACCGCCTCCCTTTTTTCATCGACATTTAAAAGTTCCTCATAATATTCCCCCCATCTACCCAATACCTCCAGCTCCCCATCTACTAACTCCCCTACTCTGTTTTTAACTGACAAATCCATTCGTTCCCTAGGGTTTCTTACCTTGTTTATCTCGCTCCAAATTTTTTTTCTTGTTTTCAGCAAAATTTCTTGACAGAGCCTCTCCCATTCTTTCATCTGCTATTCGTTTGCACTCTCTTCACCTTTCTTTTACTCTCCATATACTCTGCTCTTCTATTAACACTTCTGTTTTGTAAAAACCTCTCATAAGCTACCTTTTTCTCTTTTATCACACCCTTTACTTCTTCATAAATAACAAAAAAGGCACAATACCGTGACTGGAACAATACACACACAACCCGCACATATAAAAGGGAAGAGCTTACGACAGTGCCGACTTGGACCATTTACAAAGTCACACTCAGTGTGACTTTGTAAATGGTCCAAGTCGGGCCGAAACGTCGTCGTAAGCTCCTCCCTTTTATATGTGCGGGTTGTGTGTGTATTTTACTTCTTCATTCCACTATTCACTCCTCTTTCCTCCTGCACTCATCCTCCTATAGCCACAAACTTCTGCCCCACATTCTAATACTGCATTTTTAAAACTATCCCAACTCTCTTCAACCCCCCCACTACTCATACTTGCACTAGCCCACCTTTCTGCCAATAGTTGCTTATATCTCACCCTAACTTCCGCCTCCCTTAGTTTATACACTTTTACCTCTCTCTTACTTGCTGTTGCTGTTTTATTTTTGTCCCATCTACCTTTTACTCTAACTCTAGCTACAACTAAATATGTTATGTATGCCATACTAATTAAAAATAAAATTTATGAAAGCCTCTTCTAATCAGTTTTAAACCTTCAAGTCTCACTACAGTGGACCCCCGGTGTTCGTCCTGCTCCAAACTCGCCCTTTTATGTAAGTGTATTTTTTTAAATGCTTTTATAAGTGCATTTTTGGGGGTCTAAAAGGACTAGTCTACTTTACATTATTCCTTATGGGAATAAATTAGTTTGGTAATGGCACTTGAACAGCATTCTGGAACGAAAAAATAACGAAAACCGGGGGTCCACTGTATTTTATTTGTATTTGTTTAACTTATTCATAATAAGGTTTGGATTAATAATGGAATGATACTTGGCAATTTTGCAATTTTTAAAAATTATTATTAATATAATCAAAGTTAAGCACTAAACCCACAAGCGCTATTTCTTTTTTATTATTCTTATTACAATCAAACCTAATCGCTAGGGGCCAGAGTCAGAGCTTGATTCCACCTGCAGCTCACAAGACTACCGTTCCCACGAGCTCCCCTGGGGCAGGGTCGATGACAGACCAGAGGGGCCTAGCTTCTCCCTACGATCTCCGTGAGGGCGGGGAATGGGGCTAGGCCTGAGGGACAATTGGTCCCAAAAGATGAGGAGGTACTTGAACCTTCTCCCATGGCAGACATTAGTCTGAGACACTCCCGAGAAAGGGAGCCATGGCCGGGCCACCACTTGGAAAAGGCCCGAGCCGGCGAATATACCGGGTAATCTCCAACAACAACAACAAACATCGCTAAACCCACAAGGATCATAGAGCGTTGTTTCTTTTCAAAAAGTGTTGCATATTTCCCTGTTATATTGACTATGCCTCATTTGAATGTCTTTAATCGTTAATGACCTGATAAGAACATAAAGAAGGAGCACTGCATTAGGCCTACTGGACCATGCTAGGCAGGTCCAAATCACCCACTGGCCCAATCTAGGTTTAACCTTATTTTTAAAACTACATAACATATTATCTTCAATGACGTTACTCGGGAGTTTGTTCCACTCATTTACAGCTATTACCAAACTAATTACATTTTTTATTATGTATAATCAAAAAGAAGCGATAAACCAAACCAATGCTTTCCTATATCCATCTAAATTTTTCCAACATGAACCCATTGCTGTGAGTTGTCTTGGTTAGATATTTTTAGTGTTATTTACATCTCCTTTATTTATTCATATTTTCCATTTATATACCTCAAACATTTTTTAACACGTCGGCCGTTTCCCGCGGAGGCAGGGTGACCCAAAAAGAAAGAAAAGCCCAAAAAGCAAGAAAAAACTTTCATCATTCAACACTTCCACCATCACGCTGGAAAGTGAGGTAGTGGAGGCAGGAACCATACATAGCTTTAAGACGAGGTATGATGAAGCTCATGGAGCAGGGAGAGAGAGGACCTAGTAGTGGTCAGTGAAGCGGCGGGGCCAGGAGCTGAGTATCGACCCCTGCAACCACAGATAGGTGAGTACATAATCACTGTCTTTGCAGAGGCGCTCAGATACGACAGTTTAGACGTCCCTCCAAACTGCCAACCCCTCAAGGAAGGTTCCTTGATGCTGGTGAGGGGCTCTTGATCTAGGGAATTGGATCTGTGCTCCAGTTCCCTGAATTAAGCCTGAATACCTTCCACTCTGTCTGAGTTTTTTGGGTTATCCTAGGTTCTCTACACATATGCTGCTATGTATGATAATGTATGTAAATGTATTTGTGTATACCTGAATAAACTTACTTACATCCCCCCTCACAGGCGCTGCATAATTTTACGGGTTTAGCGCTTCCCCCTTGATTATAATAATACGTAATACAAACTTCCAATATCCTAACCCCCTCCTTTAAAGTGCAGGCATTGTATTTCCCATTCCAGGACTCAAGTCCGGCTCCATTTAGATAATGAATATCACAGAAGAATATTCTATAAGTTAAGGCTGATATTGCATCGTCTGCCGAGTCTTTTGCTTTCATAGGGAGTGATTGCTGGTGAGGGGCTCTTGATCTAGGGAGTTGGATTTGTGCGCCAGTTACTTGAATTGAGTCTGAATATCTTCCATTCCTACCCCCCACAGACACTGTATAATCCCTATGGGTTTAGCGCTCCCCCATGGTGTATTTGTTCCCATGCTTTGAAGACATTCAAATAGGCATTCTCCAGGAATCGCACAGAATCCAATACATTTCCAATGACCCTCGTGGGTTTGGCTTCTAGTTTTTATTGCATTATACCTTTATATCTATTGCAACTATTCTCTAGTGCAATTACAAGTAACAGTCTGGTGCTACTTTACTCTATAACTATCTTATAACTACCTTATTATCTTGTTAATATCATAGGTAATATCTAGTTTACCTAATTACATTAACAATGATTCCAACCATTTTAAGTATGTTTTATTGACAAATTTGTACCCATGCAGCCTTAACTTATAGAATATTCTTCTCTGATATCCATTATATAAATGGATATAAATACGCTGGAAAATGTACAAAGAAGGCTGCATGGGTACAACTTTGTCAATAAAACATACTTAAAATGGTTGGAATCATTGATAATTATTATTACAATAAAAACTAGGCGCCAAACCCACGAGGGTCATTGGAAATGTATTGGATTCTGTGCGATTCCTGGAGAATGCCTATATGAATGTCTTCAAAGCATGGGAACAATACACCATGGGGGAGCGCTAAACCCATAGGGATTATACAGCGTCTGTGGGGGGAGGAATGGAAGGTATTCAGATTCAATTCAAGGAACTGGCGCACAGATCCAACTCCCTAGATCAAGAGCCCCTCACCAGCAATCACTCCCCATGAAAGCAAAAGACTCGGCAAACGATGCAACATCCCTCCAATGAAAAGCAGGGATGCCACTAGCACGATAAGAGACAACACAGTAAGTGTCAGGGGCCCAAGACTGTTTAACTGCCTCCCAACATACATAAGGGGGATTACCAATAGACCCCTAGCTGTCTTCAAGCAGGCACTGGACAAGCACCTCAAGTCAGTACCTGACCAGCTGGGCTGCGGCTTGTACGTCAGTTTGCTTGTGGCCAACAGTAACAGCCTGGTTGATCAGGCCCTGATCCACCATAATGCCTGGTCCCAGACTGGGCCACGGGGGCGTTGACCCCCCAGAACCCTCTCCAGGTATACTTCAGCATCCAGGAACCTCCCTTGATGGGCATGGATAGTTATAACATTCACTAGTACAAAACATAAGGTTTAGTGAACACGATTCAAATATGAACTTAAAATAATGAATGTGAGAGAGAGGACTGGAACTCCCTGGAGGATCCATCGTGATGACTTGAGTTTATCTCACACTGATAGGGTTGGCTATCTCTAAGCTAGGAGCATTAAGCACAGGAGCCTTGGTTTGATGAAAACTTACCTGCAAGCTTTCATTTCCCCTCCCCCCTTTCAAGGAGCGCTGTGTGACCCTAGTGGGTTTAGCACTTCTTTTTTATTATAATAAATTTCCCCCCTCAAGGGAGGTTTTTTTTTATGCTGGTGAGGGGCTCTTGATCTAAGGAATTGAACCCAATCCCTTCCCTTGTATTGAGCATGCCTTCCATTATCCCAGAGGCTGTATGACCTTTACAGGTTTAGTGCTTCCCTTAAGAATAATAATTAATGAATCTATTTCTACACTACTGTAGATGCTGACCTGAGTGCAGAAACAATCTCATTAGAAAGCTCTTTTTTTGCCGTTAAAATGATGTAAAGAGCATGTAGATGACTTCCAAAATGACAGACCAATCCTCTGTGAAAGTCCTGGTAAAGGCCTCAAGCTGCATACTTAAGGCATTTTGCTTTAGGAGTCACAGGACCATGAAGACAAAATTTGTGAAAAACACAGTCAAGTCTTCTCAGCCATACATACAACCTATATTTTTACTGAACCTTGCAATCCCTTCTCATCAAAAACAAGTGGCAAATAGAGACCAATTCTCAAAATAATTTCTCACTAAACTTTTTTATTTGATTGACCCTCAATACAAAAATACAGTAGCTGATTATTATACTGCAGTACTGTACTAGGATAACTTTTATGCAAGTCTGTAATCGTCAAAGAGTGCTTAAGCAAGTAATTTTTTCAGGATAATGATTTCAAGGACATACGTTTCATTCTATATTTTAACAATGTTATAAAACACGTAGATGAAAATAAATAAACAATAATAAATACTAATGTTTATGTACAAAAGGCACTGGGATCACAGAGAACAATTATTGTCCAGTGAAACTTCCACTATATATAATTTATGAACACTAATATTCAGCTGCTATAAAGTCTCATTACAGACAAATACAAACATTTATTAATTAATGCTCAGCAGTAATTTTCTTTAGATGACCTTTCAAACTGATTATATTCCAACTATGATCGGTTGCAAAAAATTTGAGGCACTCGAGACATACCAATATATCCCTGCAAATCCATTACTTTTTCAAAATTGTCACTAACTGATGTAGCCACATTATTAGAAAAAAACAATTTGCATGTAGCTTATGTTCAAATCAATTATTAACTTAAATTTCTGGCTAATATTGTACACACATTACAACTTTTATAAATGCACAAAAAAGAACAATACAGTGGACTCTCGGTTTTCGCCGAAAATTATTTCCAGAATGCTGCTCAAGTGCCATTACCGAACGAATTTACTTCCTTAAGAAATAATGTCACGTAGGTTAATCCGTTTCAGACCCAGAAAAATACACTTACAAAAGCACCTACAAAAATACACTTACATAATTGTTCGAGTTGGGAGCTGCTCGTAAGTAGAGGTACCACTGTACAGTGGTCCCTCTACTTACGAGCAGCTCCCAACTCGAACAATTATGTAAGTGTATTTTTGTAGGTGCTTTTGTAAGTGTATTTTTCTGGGTCTGAAACGGATTAACCTAATTTTCATTATTTCTTATGGTAAAAAATTCCTTTGGTATCAGCACTTGAATAGCCGTCTGGAACGAATTAAGCTCGTAAGTAGAGGTACCACTGTACATAGTTTTACATTCTGTACCTTATCTAAATATTATATGTTTCCTGTAATAATTGTTTATTTTATGCAGTACTGTTCAAGCATAATTGCTGTATTTAAGACAGTATTATTGGTTACTGTATAGTTTAATAAGACAGCAGTGCACAGTACAGCTCAGTATACTGCATATCTACAAAATTAAGCATTTTATCTAAAGACGACTAAAAAATGTCTTCGGGCCAGGGGAAAATGAAATATCCCCTAGCTTTATAAAGCTATAAACACAATAGAAATTAAAACTTCTTGAAAATAAAAAAAACAATGTTTAGTTTTACCTCTAGCATATGGTATTTCAATGTACTGTATACATATATACAATGCAACAATGAATTTTTAAACTTTTTACCATAAAGAAAGGATATTTCTAAATGAGAAGTATGTATATTAAAATATTGCACTGTATGTAATTTTTTCTGAATAAAGACAACTCAGATTACCGGTGCTCAGACAGCAATATCAAAACTACGAAAAACACTAAAATACTATTAACTAACTTAAATACACAAGAACTTTTCAAAGGTGCATGGAAATATAAATTCACATAACTTAAAATTCCCCTGCTAAATGTTAGCATGATCCATAAAACCTAATACGTACAGTATTTAAGAAATTGACAAAAAACAAACAAAGAAACAAAAAAAATGCATTGTTTCACACTGGAAGGGTTGCACTAAAAATGTGCAGAAATAAGTTTTTTGTAAAAACCTTATAAAACTGCAGCATTTATTATACAGGTACAGTACAGTATATACTTTGGCTACAAAAAAATAGAAAGTTTTCTCATCTTGAGCATGACATATGTATCATATCAGTAAGTTTCTTACCAGACCTATGTAATATAGAACTGCATATCCAAATGTTATATGTGGTGTTTTCCAGTTGTCTCTTGTCTTTAATATGGCAAAAGTCCCACTATGCATTTGTAGATACAGTACTACATAATATTAAGGGGCACATCTGAAATATCAACCAGTTTCCAAAGTTAATGAGCAATTTTGCTAAACATTTTGGCAACAACTGTATACAGTGGACCCCCGGTTTTCGTACGGTCCGAATATTGTACAATTTGGATTTAGAACACATTTTTGGGTGAAATTTTGGTCTGGATTTCGTACCTCCATCCGGAAATCGTACGTATCACATGCATCCACCCGCCCCCCGGGACACTGCTACTCTCATGCATATGTGTCTCAGTCTGGCTCTGTCACTGGTTGAGTGAGCATTTATCCGAAACATTTCGCAATTTTTGTGCTTGTTTATTGATTGTGACTGCGAAATAAGCCACCAAGGGTCCAAAGAAAGTTCCTAGTGCCAGCCATTTGGTAAAGAAAGTGAGAAACACGATAGAATTCAAGAAAGACATTGTAGAAAAATACGAAAGTGGCAAACGTTTAGCTGAGCTTGCCAGGATGTATGGGAAGTCGAAATCAACTACAGTATCTGTTCCATTCATCAATGATTAAGGACGTGTGCAAAGCAAAATGAGTTGCAAACTTTTGTTGAAAAATATCATCCTGACCAAGCTGATACAAGCCATATCTGCAACATGTTCAGTGATAATACCTTGTCCCATTTAAGGCAACTCTTAAAGAGATGCCAGAAACAGAGCTCTCTGGACAGATTTTTAGTGCGACAGTGGTCCAGTGCCAGTAAAATACAAAGAAGGGAAGTAACCCCAGAGAGGGCTTTGATACCTGAAGTCCTTATGGAGGGGGATTCCTCTTCCAAACAATAACCTCAACTCCCTCTCCCCTCCTCGCCTTTTTCAATACGCCAACATGTCTCTTCAATAAAGGTATGTAATGTTCATTTATCATTAAAATTAGTGCTTTATATTTATTTCTCATTGTTTTCTGTATGTAAAACTATAGTTATTCTTTAAAAAATGTACTTTTTGTTAATATTTTTTGGGTGTCTGGAACAGATTAATTGTATTTACATTATTTCTTATGGGAAAAATTACTTCGGTTTTCGTACTTTTCGGATTTAGAATGACCTTCTGGAATGGATTAAGTATGAAATCCGAGGGTCCACTGTAGTTTTATTTGAATACAAAATTTGATTCTGGTCTAAGTGACTGTATTAATATATGTATTTTTATTAATAGGGTTGAATTCTTTAAAAGTAGATTATGTTACAAAGATATTCACTACATCTACAAAAGTAAAAGGGAAAAAAATAGTTTGTCAAGAGATTCACCACATGGAAGGTATGAAGCTAATACTGCTAATAGGGTTGAATTCTTTAAAAGTAGATTATGTTACAAAGATATTCACTACATCTACAAAAGTAAAAGGGGAAAAAATAGTTTGTAAAGAGATTCACCACATGGATAAAAGTAACAAGGGAGAAGGATATTGTTAATATACAGTCGACTGTCGTTTAACCCTTTCAGGGTCCAAGGGGGGTCTCCGAAACTCGTTCTCAGGGTACAAGAATTTAAAAAAAAAAATATTTTTTCTTATGAAATGATAGGAGAATCTTTTTTCGATCATAACGCCACAAAAATTATGAAATTTGATAAAAAACTAACAGAATTATGGTTTCGCGAAATTATCGGTATGGATGACATTTACACATCGGCGATTTCGCCCACTTTGAGCCCTATTTTCGGCAAATTCCAATGTTTCAGTCTACTAAAATTATAGCTATTTTGCTAGAACTCCATTTCTTCTATCGATTGAGTACAAGAAACCGCCTATTTACCAATTACAACTACCCAAAATAGTGGTCAGAAAATGGCAATTTGGCCAATTTCACACAAATTTCAAACGATGCCAATTTCAAAATAGGGTCCAGAATAAACAAGGCAGACATTCCTGGCACTAAAATAACATCTTCTCTGTTCATTAGTCACGTTTCCAGGCCCCTCTTAAATTACTTTTGCTTATTTTGAATTTTTATTCTCACAAAAAAATAGAAGATTTACTGTTATGTATACAACTGCATCATTGTAAAAATGGTATAAACAATATCAGAGCACTTGTGCATGAATATTAGACTCGCCAGTTGATGTGTATTGGACGCATGGTGTGATTTGTTTACTCTTGAACATCGTCAAAAATCGAACATTTTCGCTACTTTGAGCTCAATTTCAAGGTACTTGTCATTGTCAAACTAATCAAAATCATCTCTATTTCTGTAATATATCTTCCATTCTATCAAATGAGACCAAGAAAACGAGAATACATCAATAAATACCATACGAAAATAGACTGCAAAGACGCTGTTTTAAACCAAACATACAGTCAGAGTTTTTTTTCCTCATTATGCACTGTGTGGTGCAGGAATTTTTTTATACTGCGCACACTGACCGCACAGACCCATTCTATCACATCTAGGCCTAACAGTCTGTTTCTGCTTGATTTGAGGGCGTTAGAATTTAGGCGTACTAGTACGTCAATAACCCCAGGGCGTAAGCCGTACTAGTACGTCAATAACCCTGAAAGGGTTAACACAGTTTTGTTTGGCACGTTTTGGTTATAGCACTATTGAAGAATTGTGGCATATTTTTGTATAACACTTCATAAAATTAACTTAACACAGTTCAGTTTGCAGGAGGGGAAAAAATTTTGAGTCGTTTATTTTTGTTTGTGGATTGAGTTTAGATCTTTTAATTGCCATATCTTAAATCTCCCAAGGAATTATGGCACCCAGTAGGCATACAAGTGTTGCTGAAAGTGGCAAGAAAAGGTTTAAGCGTTGAAATCTTAGAATTAACGAAGAAAATAGAGATACGTACAGTGGACCCCCGAGTTTCGTAAAAACTTCACTCCTGAAGTCTGCTCAAGTGCCATTACCGAACGAATTTACTCCCTTAAGGAAAAATTTCACGTAGGTTAGTCTATTTCAGACCCCCAAAAATACACTTCCACAAGAACTTACAAAATTATACTTACATAATTGCACGATTTCCGGGGTATTCGTTAACCGAGGGTCCACTGTATTAGACAAGGGATAGCCTGTGTCTGTAATGAAGTGTAACTTTGTGTGCATAAAAAGAATGAGGTAAATATGAGTTTGAGTGATGACTGACTGACTAACTGATTTACTGACTGACTGTATTACTGATTTGACTGATTTACTGACTCACTTAAAGTTAGACTTTTTAACTGAAGAGGACCCTGAATGGCGTCTAGAGCAGCTGATGCCTTATCATCAGATGTATAATGTACTGCAGGGTAAAATTGAACAGAAATCCATTACAGAATTTATGCACACTCCAGTACAACCATCGACTTCAGTACCAGAACCTCTACCATCCACCTCAGCCCAGTAGGGCCACAGCATAACTCTCCACTCTCCACAATCATCCACAAACACCAGCACCCATAATTTAAGGTAAGAAATACTATTATTTCTGTTGCAGTTGTAATCTTAAGTAGTAAAAAGAACATAATACATCACGGCAATGAACTACAATTACATATTTACTCTTATTTTTGTAAGCTCTGTTGGCCTAAAAAAAAGTTGTTTGGCTTTTTGGGGGGTCCCAGGAACGTAACCCTATTTTTCCAATAAGTTCTTCACTTTGTCTAACATGGTTTTAACTACCACAGCGTTTTCAGGAACGTAACTACCGTGTTAAATGACGGTCTACTGTACATGTATATCTTCATTTCCTAGGAAAATAGTTTTTATTCTATCGTTTGTGTTTAGTGCAACATGCAGAAACGGCTGACAAATAAAATGCTTGAAAAATTGAAAAATTATTCCATAAATAATTAAAGATTAAATAAGCTAAAAGGTTGTCATGTCAAGATGAAGTAAAACTTTTTTTTCTTTCATCCAATGTTACTTGTTAGATCATGGCTACACTTCGTGTAACACTATACATAGATAATCAATCGGCTTTGAAAGGTAAAATCATTAAATAATATACTGCATATACAATACTTATAAAAAAGGCATTAAAAGACCTTGATTTAATCACAAATATAAAAAAAATATATTAATAAATTAGGAATAAATTTTCAGAGAATATAAAACAAAATCTACAATTTAAAGTTTAACCAATTTAAACTTTTACTATTTTTTTTTTTTTTACTGATTAGAAGGAATGTTACAAATTAGACAAAGTAGATGTACATGTAATACAGCAACACAATGTGCTGTATCCTCTAGTTATCCCTATTGATCACAAACTACTGTACCATGAACAGCAAGGCACTGTATTACAATAAAATTTACTCAAGTTTTATGTTTACACTACATAAAATTTTCTCCAGTACAGTATATTTGTATGATGTTGCCAAATGATTAGAAAACTGTCCTTCAAATTCTAGGGTCTTAAAACTTAAATAAATTCTGATGAAAGCTTCAGAAAACAGTGCATTTAGCCCTTTGACTGTTTCAGTCGTATATATACGTCTTACGAGCCAATGTTTCGGACGTATATACAGTGGTCCCTCGGTTTTAGCCGAAAATTCGTTCCAGAATGCTACTCAAGTGCCATTACCGAACGAATTTACTTCCTTAAGAAATAATGTCACGTAGGTTAGTCTATTTCAGACCCCCAAAAATACACTTGCAACAGCACTTACGAAAATACACTTACATAAATGTTCGAGTTTGGAGATGCACGAAAACCGAGGGACCACTGTATACTCAAAAATTCTAGCAGCTTCAAATCAAGCGGGAGAAAGCTGGTAGGCCCACATATGAGAGAATGGGTCTGTGTGGTCAGTGCTCGCTGTATAAAAAAAATTCTGCAGCAAGCAGTGCATGAGAAAAAAAAAACTGACCGTGTTTTTGGATTAAAACGCAGACTTTGAGGTGTATTTTCGTATAGTATTTATGGTTGTATTCTCTTTTTTGTGGTCTCATTTGATAGAATGGAAAACATATTACAGAAATGGAGATGATTCTGATTAGTTTCATGATGAAAATGAAAATGAAATTGAGTTCAAAGTAGTGGAAATGTTCGATTTTTGCCAATGTTCAAGAGTACACAAATCACGCCATGCGTCCAATACACGTCAACTGGTGAGTCTAATATTCTTACACAAGTGCACTGATATTATTTATACCATTTTTACAATAATGCAATAGTCTGCATAACAGTAAATCTTCTATTTTTTGTGTGAATAAAAAATCAAAATAGAAAGCAAGAGTAATATAAGAGGGGCCTAAAGATGTGACTAATGAACAGAGAAAATCTTATTTTAGTGCCAGGAATGTCTGCATTGTTTATTCTGGACCCTATTTTGAAATTGACATCTTTTTTTATTTTGCATGAAATTGGCCAAATTGCCAATTTCTGACCACTTTATTGGGTAGTTGAAATCGGTAAATTGGTTTCTTGTACTCAATCGACAGAACAAATGGAGTTCTAAAGAAATAGCTATGAGTTTGGTCGACTGTCCCAATGGAATTGGCCAAAAATAGGGCTTAAAGTCGGCGAAATCGCCGATGTGTATATATCGCCGATATCGCAAACTTTGCAAGAGCGTAATTCTGTACGTTTTCCATCAAATTTCGTACTTTTGGTGTCATTACCACCGGGAAAAGATTCTCTATCATTTCATAAGAATTTTTTTTTTTTTTCCAAAATTTAGCGACATAGAATGACAGTTTCAGAATGGGGCCTCCGACAGTCAAAGGGTTAAGGATAAATGAATTTCATACAAGTCTTTCACTTTCATCAGAAAGGAGGGATAATGAAGTACGCCTAATATTTCCTGTAAACACATTGCGTTGAACTCATGAACATAGTTTAATCTAAGAAGGTAAACAGCCAACCAGAAACTGAGATGGTATAATTTATGGCTGGCAGTTTATTATGGCATACTCATGAACCAAAACAAGAAACATAATCCTTGTTAATGTGCTGAAGCAGTGTACAATACCAGTCATTTGGGCTTTAGCTAACAGAAAATAGTTTGACAGAATTTACTTGAGTCAATCTATGAAATCCTCATTATTCAGAGCAAAAATATTATGATACATGACAACAGCAATAATGTCTAATAAAATACCTGCATAAAAACAAAATGCACTGGGATTGGCTGTAAACAAGAACTCTAGATTTTTTTAAATACTATACTGCAATATCTTGAATTCCCACGAGCAATCCAGTTCAGACAATTAAAGGAAACCTTGCACAACTGATTTAAAAATGCACTGCATACTTGTGATAAATATATAAAGTTCATGGACTCAAAAGTGAAAGCTTCCATGATAAATTGGTTACCATTAGACATGCTATGGCACTAATGGTTGGTATGATAATGTATGATTACTACTACTAATAAAAAAAATAATACTGTGTATTTACCTATTTGTAGCTACAAGTGCAGAACTATGCTCGTGGAGTCCACTTCATTCTTTAACCTAACATGTATTATTTGTTCTAAATTTTCAGCAGTAGTAGCACTTACTATCTTTTGTATCTTATTTCCAGTGTTCTATCACTACTTTTTTCTCTGGTTTTAGCTATAGCCTTATTTTTAACCTAAGAAATTGTCTTTATCTATTCTTTTGTATTGTTTTATGAGAAACTTTGTATTTTATTATGACTCCACTTCACCTCCTGGAAACAAGAGTACAGTGGACCCCCGAGTAATGAACACCCCGGAAATCGTACAATTATGTAAGTATAATATTGTAAGTGCTTGTGGAAGTGTATTTTTGGGGGTTTGAAATAGACTAACCTACGTGACATTATTCCTTAAGGGAGTAAATTCGTTCGGTAATGGCACTTGAGCAGGCTTCTTGAATGAAGTTTTTACGTTACTCGGGGGTCCACTGTATTCAGTTTTTCTTTATATAGTAGTAATTTTTTTTAAGTCGGTTGTCAGAATTTTTTTCCCTTTTGTTCATGTGTGTTTTTAGATACTGGCACCACACTATCACTGCAAATTCCAATTTTGACCAAATATACTTGGTGAAAAGCTTTTTTAGCCATTTTCCTTTCCATATATCTTAACTAAGACTATTATAACCCTTTCAACATCTCTTACATAGATCTATGTTATTGATGCCAGTGTTGCTCGTATAAGTCTTCGTTTTAAGCACAGTGCCCTTAAATATGCTGCAAGCGATAAATTTTGGCCTAGACCTGAGAGAATAGGTCTGTGCAGCAAGTGCGCACAGTATAAAAAAAAATTCCTGCTCTACGCAGTGCCTGATGGGAAAAACCAAACCTCTGACCTTGTTTGGTTGAAAATACCAACTTTGAAGTGTTTTCTAGGATGGCTTTTTTTAAGGTTTTACTGGTATCATTTGATAGAATGGAAGACATACTACTGAAATAGAGATAATTTTGGTTGGTTTCAGGACCAAAAGAGCTTGAAATAGGGCTCAAAGTAGCGAAAATATTTGACTTTTGACAATTTCCCTGAGAAAGGGCAAGGACCCCTACCCCTTCTCCTCGTGGCCTGTTTTATGGGTTTTTACTACATCTGTTTCAATTATTTGGATACCCTAAACCATGACCAATTATTCCTAGTTATATTTTATTATCCGAGAAATAGGGTAAAACTTAGATTTTTTATGATGGATTAAAAATGGAGAGCAAGTGTAATATAGGAGAGACCTGAAGATGTAATTAATGAACAGAAGATAGGTTGCTGGGACAATTGAGGCATGCCAATTAACCTAATGTGCACATTTTTGGGATAGGGGAGGAAACTGGAGTACCTGGAGAAAACCCATGCAGACATGGGAAGAATGTGCAAACTCCACACAGACAGTGACCCTGGCCAGGAATAAAAAAATTTTCCTCATTAACATTATAAATAAACAACGTTGAACGAAACGACATTAAGCGAGGACTTACTGTACTCTTCACAACCTCATCTCTGATTTTAGTAAAGCCATCTACCTCTCTGTGAAGAAATGTTTTGCAATACTACTATTTGCAATAGTGATTCTCATGTAGATTTAAAGTTATAGCCTCTTGATTTCATACTGCTTCCACCTAGAAATCACTCGTTTGCTTTTCACCCTTTCATAAATTTATAAATAGTTGCCACATTTTTTTTCCTTATCTTTTAAAGCAGGGATATTCAGCTCATTATCTTCCTTCATATTTCAAATTTCTCAATCTTGAGAAAAATTTTGTTGCATGTCTTTTACTGGAAAATATTCCCCTTCTCTCCTACATACCTTAACCTGATCTTCCCTCTAAAATTTTACTGCTTTTAGTAACCTGCTTATTCCATACATTTGCAACATCTGCAACACTGTTCTCTTTTCAACCCTATCATAATTCAATAAATGTGGTGAACAGTTCCTTACTTTCACCTAAGTATTGTTCCCTTATATTGGTCTACACATCTACTATTCTTAAAAACCTCCTTGTTCCTATGGAATCCTACTTGCTATCTTACCTCTAACACACTTCAAGCAGTATGCTTAACAGGCTTTTTATCCTATAACTGTTACTCCCACTTGCCCTTTTTTTTCTCTCCATAGTTCCTTTTATGCATACAGTGGTCCCTCGGTTTTCGCCAAAAATTCGTACCAGAATGCTGCTCAAGTGCCATTACCGAACAAATTTACTTCCTTAAGAAATAATGTCACGTAGGTTAGTCTATTTCAGACCCCCAAAAATACACTTGCAACAGCACTTACGAAAATACACTTACATAAATGTTCGAGTTTGGAGATGCACGAAAACTGAGGGACCACTGTATATTGAAAAATTACATCAATTATTCTAAAACCATTTCCAAACCTGCATTTAACATCTCATCAGTCCCAGCTGCTTTACTACCTTTGATTCTACCTACTGCCTCATGTACTTCTCCCACTTTCACCTCTGGCACTAACTTACAACTATCAGATATTATTCCTTCCTGCCCATTGCACACTCATACAATTATGTATTCCTTCTAGATAATTTATATGGATTAACAATGATTCTTGGAGAACCCCACTAGTTACATAACCCCAAAAGGCATTTTATCAACATTTTATCACATTTTCCTTCCTATTATGGTTATAATAATAATAATTATCCCTTGCAATAAGAACACCCCAGAGGTTATTTTCCAGTTTCTAAATTAATCTTTGATAAACTATCAAAAGCTGTTTAAAATCTCAGTAAATGCAATCTGCCATTATCACATTCTGTATGATCAAATTCTACAACACCTAGTTTGAGTGTGATGGTTATTTTCCTATTTTTAAATTAAGCTTTCATAAGCTATCAAAAGCTTTTTTAAAATCTAAGCAAATGCAATCTATTTCATTCTTGAAAAAATTCTATAATTAGTGTATTATAGTATCACAATAGATTGGGTACAAATGACTTAGCTGATCTGAAACAGTAATTATGATTTATGAAATTTTTCCTTCAGATATATAGTTTGAGTTTGAGGGACAAAAGCTGTAGCTCTTGGTCCCATCTCAACTTTTGACCAAATGGACCAAATGATGCAAAATAGCCATTATAACTCATGACATGACTGCCGCGAGTTCAATTCCCACCCATACTGAGGTTTGTTAGCCATCATATTTATTTTTTAACTCTCGCATGGAGTCTACTACCAGCGTACCATTATTCAGGTCATTCTTCTTATTTACTGCTTTTCTGAAGAAACTCTTTTTTTATATCCCTGTGACTCATTTAGGTGTGTAATTTCCAACACTGTCCTCTTATTTTGTTTCATCCCTGGTAAAGGATGAATCTCTCTGTTTATGGACTGCAATATTTTGTATGTAGTGATCACAGCACCTATATTTCTTCGTTCCTCTAGTGATGTAAGGCCTAACTTGCTACCTTCTTTCTTCACAGCTCATTTTCCAACCCAGATACTTGTCTGGATGCACTTTGAACATTCTTTAATTTCAAGTAATGTTTTATTAGGGGAGGGGTTCCATACAAGTAG
Source organism: Cherax destructor (assembly GCA_009830355.1). Classification (NCBI taxonomy): domain Eukaryota; kingdom Metazoa; phylum Arthropoda; class Malacostraca; order Decapoda; family Parastacidae; genus Cherax; species Cherax destructor. The sequence continues at coordinate 37,302 of WNWK01000716.1, forward strand.
TACTGTATTTTCAGTAACGTGGTGCACATATGAAATAAAGAAAGTTTTTAATGTGTCTAGATTCCTTTATGTCACTCTTATGTTTGCAAGCATAACTTGTACTGCTGAAGTTATTCTGCTTTTGTACACTTCAGGATATAGGTCTGGGGTGATAGATATTCCTATGTCCTTCTGTTAGCCTATTTTTAAAACCACCAGATGGCATTCTGTCTATAATTTTCAAGAAGTAAAACTAGCACCTCACCTGGTGATGGAGGAAGGATGAAAACTGAAGGAAGCCCAAACATGAGTTTGACTTTTTCCTTTAAAATTAATAGTACTACACAAGTACGTATTTACTGTATTCTGTCACTGAGATTACTTTGGTCAATGATGCCAAACACAGATCATACTGAAAACATTTAAAAAGAAAATGATTAAACTAGGAAAAAAAAATAAAAATGCAATATAAAAAGTGACAAATAAAACTGACCAGAGAAAACTATACTTAGGCAGGAGGAAAGGAGGATGAATGAGATGGATTAAACAAAAGAAACCCAGAGATTTCCACATCTCTGTAGGAGACAATTATGGTTACACTCATCCTTGCTTGCCCACCACCCTTCAGGGAGGAAATGGAGGGAAGGTACATTGAAGTTGGTGAAAAGCTCTTCATCCAAGGAACTGGAGCTATCCTTCCCTTCCTTGGATTAAACCTAACTACTTCCTATTCCCTAGGCGCTGTATGCCTCCTACAGTTTAGCACTTCCCATGAATATAACAATAATTTTGCTTGCTAGTGATATAACTGAAACTCCACAATTAAAATATGTGATGCTCATATCTAAATAGTGTACTGCCATGAACAGTGAAGAATAGACATGTTGCAGAACAAACATTTCTTCAAACAATGTTTTGCCATTTAAAGAGCTTTATCAAGCCATGACTTTATAAAGCTCCATGGGGAAGTGGAACAGAATTCTTTCTCCGTAAGCCATGCATGTCATAAGAGGCGACTAAAATGCCGGGAGCAAGAGGCTAGTAACCTCTTCTCCTGTATACATTACTAAAGTCAAAAAGAGAAACTTTTCTTTTTCTTTTTGGGTCACCCCGCCTTGGTGGGATACGGCCGGTTTGTTGAAAGAAGAAGACTTTATAAAGCTACATATACAGCAAAAAGTTCTTGGTAAATGCTTGTTCTTAATTGTGTCTTACCTTTATTGTGATACCTAAAGTTTGTGGTTGGTTAAGTGGTGGATAATAAGAGATTCCACTGCACTAAATACTGTACATTCAAACCACCACTATACAATATCTCAATCAAAGGGTGTGTAAAATTTATCACAGCAGGCAGGATAGCGTAGTGTTAGTTCCTCCATAGTTACAACACAGTGTTTAACATATCTATCAGAGCAAAGCAGTACACTTCCAATACACCCTGCATCTGGGAATGATTCTGTCCTTAACTTGTATAATTCTTCTACTTCAGTGTGTTTAAGAATTATTATTTCATTACCATCCCACGATAACTAGTACAGAAACTTTCAATATGTACTTCTGTATGTAAATGGTTTCCTTAAATCTGATTCACATCATGAAAAAATAAACTAAAAATTTAATAGTAAAAAAATAATAATTTTTCAATGAAAAAATGGCACAATCTACTGTTTAATTATTGTTGTATCCCAGTGACATACTGCCAACCATATTGAAAAAAACAAAAGTTGCAGAAAAGTTTGTTCTATAATGTGTCTTTTCTTCGTATTATTGTTAAATGATTCTTTCACTTATGTCTCTTTCAAGTTGTTTTTTACTGTATTTGATGGATAGTATCTAGTTTTCTATGTTTGTTTTTTGTAACACTTCAATATAAAGAAATTACTTGAAATATTTGTACATAAAAATTTTGTTTTAGATAATTGTGCTAATGCCAGGAGCTAGAGGCTAGTAACCCCTTCTCCTGTATAAATTACTAAATGTAAAAGAAGAAAAAGTTTTTTCTTCTTCTTCTTCTTTGGGTCACCCCTCCCTAGGTGAGAGATAACCTATGTGTTAAAAAAAAAAAAAAGTGCTACAACTTGAACATACTATTGTATTTTTATTCTTTAACTTTAGATGCTGAACACCTCATTTCAATGAAACTCGTATGTTGCAATATCAAACCTACCACATGAATCCTTTAAGAAATTGACAGCAATTATGGATGCAAGGGTACCTGTAAGGAAAAATATGTATTTTTAATTGATTTCCCATAGTATAAAAATAAAATATGTAGAGTTTACAGTATAAAAAACTATTTACAACATGCAAGCACAGACAGCTTTTAGCTCACAGCTATAATAACCTATCATTTATATTCATGAATTCCTTCTTCCTTCATTCACACTATCACTGGCAAGACAGTGATAGAGTGAATGATGGCGAGTGTTTCTTTTTCAGGTCACCCTGCCTCACTGGAAGACGGCCAGCATATTAAAATAAATTGTGACTTGTCCATTGAGGTCCATCTGTCATTTTTCTCAGGATACAATCCACAACATGCGACTGGCTCTTAGGAACTTATTTATTGCAAGTTGAACAGGGGCCAGCAGGTATAAGGAAACTCACTTGTATGTCTCACCATCCCACTGCTATGAATAGTGTCCTTAGCTAACCAAACAAATCTCTATAAAAATGCTGAACACCACATGACTTTAAATAGCTGTATGGTTACCGAGTACATTTCTAAATCTGTAAATGCTATAAAAATCACAATACTGAAGCAAAATAGGAAAGAAATGTGGAGCACCTCACGAGTCATACGCTCGATGGTTCTGCAATTACAGTACAGCGAACCCTCAGTTTAACAAACTTTGGTAATATGGGACAAAATCCAAAGACTTAAATTATTTGGAAACAATGGACAACATTCATTTTTTCAGAACTGTCCATGTTTGTTATCACTGCAAATCAATCTCATCACTATCCACCCCAACTCATTACTGGCCACCCTCTCTCCCTCATATATAGTCCACTAAATTGGGGTTTACTGTAATTTCAGTACAAACCACCTGTATTGCTACTTTCAATAAATTTTTCTAATTTCATAACTACAGGTTTATGGACATACAAAGATGTGACAATACATCAACAGAAAACAAGCACTATTTAGAGAATTTGGTCAGAATTTCTAATTACATTTTGTCTGAAATTATATTACCATAAGGAATCACGTCAAGGTCAATTGTACTCTTAAAATAAAAAAAATCCTACAAACATAACACTTCTATTGAACTTAAATGCACAAGAAAGTTTAAGAAAAAACACTTACATAATTAAGCAAACTCCTAGAACACTTGTCACATTACTTACTTTATCAGCTGACTTTTCTGTTTTGCTCCGAGAGTTAAAATGTTTTCCACAAATAAAATAAAATAGAAGAACAAACATCATGACACACAGGAGGCATGTTGTGTAGAGAATATGTACTTGGATTAGTGTAACATCACCCTGAAACACAGAAATGTACTCTTAAACATGCATCCTGCTTTACTTATTATACTCTATCCTACCCAAAGAAAGCAACTTTACTGTACTGGCACCCTAGCTGGCTTTCAAGAAGAACATGAACATTATTGTCCAATGATAGCTTAACAAATGGCAAAAATCTCCAACTGATCTTCAAAAATGTTGACACTGCACTTCTCTCCTCCAAAAAGTGCTGTATTTTCCAGCATCTAAGATGTGCTTTTTTCCCCAAATGTATCTCAGAAAATCACTGTGCAGTATATAAAACTTAAAAAAAATTGAATTTTTTTATTAATCCTGTAGTATTTAACTACAGTGGTACCCTAAGTTTCGAACTGCTCCCAACTCGACCTATTATGTAAGTTTATTATTGCTTTTCTAAGTGTAGTTTTGGGGGTCTGAAACGGACTAATCTAATTTACATTATTCCTTATGGGAACAAATTCATTCAGTAACAGCACTTGAACAGCATTTTGGAACGAAGAAAGTTCGAAACTCGGGGTACCACTGTATAAGGAATCTAATATTTATGTAAGAAAATAACCAGAACATTTGCATATTTTCTACCTCTGATAAGTAAACATTGAGCTCATGTTGAGCTGTCACCATCAGGTTGCCTTCCACACCCACTCTGCACCACTCTTCTGACTCATTTACCAGCCATGGCTGAGCTATCATCACTTCCACCATTGTGGTGTTCTGAAAAAAAAAAAGTATAAATATACTATTAGGAAAAAATATTTTATAAGAATAATAAACCATCCCAAACAGTATTCTGAGCAACTATTACGTATACGGTTATCCTTACAAATCTATGTCACTCTAAATTTCAACTATCCAATGGTTTTTCCAAAGGGTGTCTAATGAATAATTTCACACTGAAACTTCATGCAGTTTTGTGTGGAAGGAATAGTGAGAAAAGAGTTCATAAACAAGTTCAGTAAAATTTTGGAGTGAAGAGAAAATTCTGGTATGAAAGGATGATGGTAGGTGTGAGGCATGGCTTTGATCTTTGAAGACTACAGAATACAATACCTTAGTTATAGTGCAGTTAGAAGGTGTCACTGGAGAGTCAGGCAATAGGTGTGTTGGCCCTGAGAACATCATGCAAGCTGTCCAGTTTTTTGCAGATTTAGCTGCTAACTCAATTGTTACCTCTAGTACACTTAGGTCTCCTGCAATAAAAGGTTTGATATATAAAGTGAATGCACTCAGTTTTGAGACTGTTATTAAAGAGGTTTCAAACCTTGAAGTGATCAAGGTCCAAAGTTTGAACCTCTTCCATAAATGCATTCCTCAAGCTGTTGGCAGTGAAAAAGATATATGCATGCTGCTACTCATTTAGTACTCAAGGTGATGTGACATGAAGCACCTTACACAATTTTAACTATATTTTCTTGTATTATTTGAAAAATCTGTAAATTTTCTTTCCTTCCCTAAAAAATAAATAGGCTGTTATAGAAAGCAACTACATTGTAAGGAGGGAGGGACTCCTTACTATTTTCCTCCACATAATAACTAAACAAATTTTAGGCTGTGTTGTTTGAAGGTGTTAGGTTGTTAAGGGTTCATTAAATTTGTTATTATTAAATGTGACTAACAAAATGTGAACCACTTTCTGCAAAACTTACTCTCTCAACAACAGGAAAGTACAGTATATGCTTATCTCCATTAAACCCCACAGATTCTTTTCAGGAGAAAACTTACCCTTAAAACCAAGATATCTAGGTGACAGAAAGGAATGAAGAGTCATTCCCATAACAGTGCTTCCATCTTTCTCCACTTGTACATCTGCTAATATACTCAGTGTAATATTTCCTGTAGTTTCATTAACACTTGTTTCTGGGTCCAGTGTTACTGAGGGTGGCAACTCACGGCTTGGTCTTATCTTTTTCACTGTAGATGCTCCACTTTCAGGAAAGCATATCTTCATATCGGACAGAGTTGAGTAAAAGCTATTCCAGTCCTGTTGAATATGCTCAGTTTGTGTAAATATATTCTAAATAATTAATTATAAGAAAATTTGCATTTAGCCACTACAATATAATTTCCTGCAAATCTATAATGTTAGCATTCCTGATCAAAAAAAAAAAAAAAAGTAATCAGTGCAAAGTAAAAGAAGGCACTGCACTGATAAACTATTTCTAAAATTTTGTTTTTAATAAGCAGAAGATAAATTCTAATTAAAGAAAATCAACGAGAAACTGTGTTTACCTATACATATATGATAACATATTTGTAGCTGTTGGAGTGTTAGCAGGGTAATATTTTGTGAAGGGATTCAGGGAAACCGGTTAGCCGGACTTGAGTCCTGGAAATGGGAAGTACAATGCCTGTACTTTAAAGGAGGGGTTTTGGGATATTGGCAGTTTGAAGGGACTTCTAAACTATCGCATCTGAGCGCCTCTGCAAAAACAGTGATTATGTATGAGTGATGGTGAGTGTTGAATGATGAGTTTTTTCTTTCTTTTTGGGTCACCCTGCCTCGGTGGGAAACGGCCAATGTGTTGAAAAAAAAAATATTTGTAAGTTACAGGATAAAGAGCTATGCTTGAGGTGCTTCATTTTTTAGTACAGTGGACCCCCGGAAATCGAACATTCTTCATTCCAGAATGCTGTTCAAGTGCTGTTACCAAACAAATTTATTCCCATAAGGAATGATGTAAATTAGATTAGTCCGTTTCAGACCCCCAAAAATACACCTATAAAAGCACTTACATAAAAGGGCGAGTTGGGAGTGTTCGATTTCCGAGGGTCCACTGTACTTAATTTGTCATCCCATTCCAGTATTTAAAAAGTCTATTCTGTTATCATTTCCACACTGCTTTTATTTCACCTTACTATTATGACCTCACATGGGTATACAGTACTTCTTTATTCAAGTCTCATGGTCATGTCCCTCATTTCCACTATTTCTGGCCTTATGGTTCCCACCATACTTACTCTTAAAACAGTTTATGGAATCTGCTCCGACCACTCTCTCATCTAGATCATTCAACTTCCTAACTACCCTTAGACAGAAGAAGTATCTTCCAGCATCCCTATGACTCATTTGCATCTTTACCTTCCAGCTATAACCATTAATTGTAGGTCTTCTCCATTCAAACAGTCTGTCTCTGTCTGCCTTAAAAAGTCATCTGAGTATCTAGTACCATATATCATAATAGCTCTCTTGGTTCTCCTCTCTTCCTGTGTTGTAAAGTTTAGTCCCTTTAGTCTATCTTTGTAAGTCATTCCTCTAAGTTCTGGGACTAGTCTTATTGCAAATCTCTTGATTTTCTCTAGTTCCTAAGCATATTTGATGAGATCAGGGCTCCATGTTGGTGCTGAGTAAGCTGAGTCTGATTTACACCATAAATATGCTTCTGAAGGACTCACTGAGGTACCTGATACTACATTAAGCTCTGGTTAATCAGATGATATATCTCTCCAGTGTAATACTCACTCTTAGAGCCTTTTTCTTGTCAGAGGTTTATAGAATCTAATCCTCCAGTCTATATGCCTAACTATTTTGAATCCTTAGCTAATTGTTATGGAAAGTTTTGAGATAAACTAACTATTCATGACAATTTAATAACATGGTACATATATGGAACTAATCAAAGAAACAGTACAGTGGTACCTCGACTTACGATATTTTTTAATTCCAGAATGCTGTTCAAGTGCCATTACCAAACGAATTTATCCCCATAAGGAATGATGTAAAATAGACTAGTCCTTTTAGACCCCCAAAATTACACTTACAAAAGCATTTAAAAAAATAAACTTACATAAAAGGGTGAGTTTGGGGACCATCGTAAGTCGAGGTACCACTGTACGTAGTTCATAAGGCATAACATGGCATATAATGAATACAGTAATTATAATAATAATAATAATTTCAAATTCAGCAAAAAATTAAGAACTAGCTGTGTAATATGAAAATTTTATTCAATGTTCATAGTACATTTCAAAACAGTGGCAAGTAATAGCAATATAAAATCTTACCTTTATATCTGGATTTAGAATTTCTGACTTATGGCCCTGTAAGTATAGGGAAACTCCAACAAGGGCAACTGCAAATGCTGCAATGCTTGCAGCAAATACTGCTAATGGTGGTTTGCTACCAACACATTCTTTCAAACTGCTGCACACTCCCATTGGTGCAGCGTTTGGGTACCTATAACAACATATTACATAAATTTAATAAGTAGGTAACATTTAATGAAATGGAAATAGCTACTGTACAGTATTGTAGTTACACCTCATGTATTTAGGTAACAAACAGAAAAGTGTAGTAAACATTGGTCAATGAAAAATTCGCACTGAAAGCAAGTCAAGTACTATATATTTTGACATAAAAATTTACTGAAGGTGTCAGTGTGAACAGTTCATTTGTTTCATGCATACAAATATACAGTTAACCTGAAGGCAAGTGCTATAGCTGTACTGCATTTCATTAATAAAACATAATGATTTTCCAGGATTCAGCATGTTAGCTTATGCAACATTAGCAGTCATCTTGCAGTTATGTTCTTATAGTGTATAATGAGACACCAGTTTCCTCAAAATCTGATTCCCTGTAGACGAGTTTAGCATCTTTCCAATACAAGATGTTTTTCAGTGTTTCTGTACATATATAATGCACATTAATGATGTCTTCCCTACTGTAGGCAGGGATGACAAGTCTCTCCTGATCAACCCCACATAGACTGTTATACTACCTATGAGAGATGGAGTAGACTCCACCTTCTTTGGTGGGAGCATTGAGTGGGGACTTTTCCTTAGTGAGGTCCCCAACCGAAGCAGTGGAAATAGTGATTTGAACATTGCTCCTGGCAAAGAGCCTCTTATGATTTGTGTGGCTATGTTACTGCAGAACTCTCTGATTACACCTGGTGGCCAGTGGTTTGTGTAGAATGGTTTGAGCTCTGCAATGGCAATCCTGGATAAAATAAGAAGGAAAGTGCAGACGAGTGGATGTCTGTAAAATGTATGAAAACTCTTCCTCCAAAAATTCAAGGATGGAAATATTTTGAGGCTTCAGGATGAAACCTATAACCACCCTAAGTTTGGTTAGGGAGTCATGGTGCATTAAAGTGTGTGAGGCTGTCTTTGTTGGTGGGCTTCCCATAAAATTTTAAGGACAAGGTATCTTTCTCAGGTGTTCCGCTGAGTGTGTTGGGGAAAGGAAGTTTACCATAAGCTTCAAATTTGTGAAAACTTGATGGATGGTTTCACAATAATTTTTTGCTTAATTATGTAGTTAGGTATTCATACATGTCATTTATATGCTATCTGAAATATTAATAATTATGCTAATTATTGCAGGGTAGCAATACTCTTTATTTATTAAATAGATTGTAAAACCTAGTTTGGGTAGCCTAATGAATGCTTAGCCAGTGATGTTTCCTGATGAATAAACTGTCATGAACACCAGGAATATCAGTTACATAAGTGTATAGTAAGTTTATTTTCTTATAGGTACACATAAGTACAATTATCATACATAGTTTAACATGTGTAAATTACCTAGGATAACCCCAAAAAAAAAGTCAGACGAAGTGACTGCAATATAATGAATATAAAATTAATATACATAAGTTACTTTTAATTATATGAATATATTAGTTACATTTCTTCTACTTTTATTAAAAAAATAATATAGTATATCAGTTAAATACATGAATATATCCGTTAAATACATGAATATATCCGTTAAATACATGAATATATCTGTTAAATACATGAATATATCCGTTAAATACATGAATATATCTGTTAAATACATGAATATATCCGTTAAATACATGAATATATCCGTTAAATACATGAATATATCAGTTAAATACATGAATATATCAGTTAAATACATGAATATATCAGTTAAATACATGAATATATCAGTTAAATACATGAATATATCAGTTAAATACATGAATATATCAGTTAAATACATGAATATATCAGTTAAATACATGAATATACTTTCTATTTTTATCAACATAAACAATAACAAATTAATATGGGTAGAAAATAAGGACTAATATTCCGGGAAGGCAATGAGGAAAAAATTACTATAATTTCTGAGGGGTGAGAGATATCCTCACCATCAAGGCCAACCCACAAATCCCCTTCCTCAGATGAATTTATATATACCTATATATATATATATATATATATATATATATATATATATATATATATATTGATCAATGGCTATAAATAAGCCCTTTCTGAAAAAATCGGTTTGTGTTAATTACTGTTCCTTAGCATTCAATTCTGGGGTAATAAGCACCTCAACTCACGACTTCTTACCCCTTCTGTCTTGGAAGTGTTACCGAGGTGATGACACCAGACGAGGGGCGACGGGGGGAGATAAAAACAGGTTGAACACAGATTAAGCTGTATGAGCGCTTTTCTCGGGGGTCTCGAGTGACGACAAGCTCATAAAGTGTCCCAGCTAGTCGTCGCGAGGAAGGAAGAGGAGGGACGAGGAAATAACGTTTTGATGAAGAGTAGAGATGGTGCGACGTGTACAATGTTTACGTCCTCTCCCGCGTCCCACTCCCTCCTCCTGGCTCCAGCCTCGCCTCCCTGTACACCCACAATAAAATATGTATCGATTTACTATAACATGTCATAACAAAAATACATAGTTCATAGCTTGTATTAATAAAACTTTACTGAAATTATTAATATCAACTAACATGAATAGTAAATGAAATCAATCCAGTGGTCACATTTCCAATTGAAATATGTAACTGACCTTTTTTTGGGTCATCCTAGGTCATTTACATACATTGTACTGTTATGTTAAACAACTGTGATCAGTGGCAGTATCAGATTTATCAAGACAATGATAGTGAACATCTGCACTGAATATGAGGGACTGATTACCCTATCTTCTACTGTCTCCATCCTCAAACAACCTGTTTCAAACTTACGTATTTAAGCTAAAATAGAATAAAATATATCGAGAATACCTGGATCCAAGAGAACATGAAGAAGACAGTAAAGCAGCTGAAGTTAAATTATGTTTATAAAATCGTTCACAAGCAGTGTCCAGAATATCTTGCTGAGAAGTTCGTCAAGGTTAGCAACCAAAACCAGTATAGTACCTGGGGAAGTGAACACAATGTTTGTAGTACTTATAATAGGTGGAAAGGCCTCAAACACCAATGGAAATGGAAATAAGTCACTTGTCTGACTTCCTTACTTTTAAATTGTACAGTAATAAAGAAGTGTAAGGGATTGCCTGAACATGTCAAGACCAGACATAAAACAGTACAGGAAGACATACAAGACGTTCTTAATGAATGAAGTTATAGAAAGGAAGGAAAGTAATTTCCTGTATAGTTAACATTCTTGTAACCATCACATTGAGCTGATTTTATCTATTTAATGTGCATGTAAATCACTCAGTTTACTTTATTCCTGTTGTACTTATTATTTATCGTAACTGATTTTCTCTCAGGTGAGATAAACACTCAGTTCTATTTTTTACGGTTATAATCCTGACTGTTTTTCACTGAATATAATATTAACTAGGCTGTTAATAATAAGACATTACAAGAACCCTAATGAAAATAAGTTGTTTTTACTTTCTTGGGATATCCTAAGTAATTTATGTTACTATGCAAGAAAAATATTATCACCTAAAACATATGTAAATGTAATTATGTGCAATGGAAATAAGTCACTCTGTCTGACTTTTTTGGGTTATCTTAGGTTCTCTACACATATGCTGCTATGTACGATAATCTATGTAACTGTATTTGTGTTAACCTGAATAAACTTACTAATTATACCTAAACAAACTTACTTATTTATTTAGGTTGCTTGCTAACTTGCTTATGTGCTTACTTGCTAACTTGCTTGTTTGCTTATTTGCTTGCTTGCTTACTTACTTGCTTATTTGCTTGCTTGCTAACTTGCTTGTTTAATAACATTAATTTAAAGTCAGCACTACAAGTTTCGGACACTGTCTTAGGATGACGTAGAGTTGAACATTGTTTTCGTTTTTTTTTTGGAACCGTGAAGCTTTATTTTGTTGATAATAGTGGTAACTTATCTTCGTAGAATAACTTAACTTTTTCAATATATGTATATCTTAAACTGAATAAGACATATGTTTACAGTATTAATCAGGGTTGTGATGTGTGGCTCAGGGTGGTGGTGAGGTGGGTGATGTGTGGCTCAGGGTGGTGGTGAGGTGTGGGTGATGTGGTGTGGCTCAGGGTGGTGGTGAGGTGTGGGTGATGTGGTGTGGCTCAGGGTGGTGGTGAGGTGTGGGTGATGTGGTGTGGCTCAGGGTGGTGGTGAGGTGTGGCTCAGGGTGGTGGTGAGGCGTGGCTCAGAGTGGTGGCGAGGTATGGGTGATGTGGTGTGGCTCAGGGTGGTGGTGAGGTGTGGCTCAGGGTGGTGGTGAGGTGTGGCTCAGGGTGGTGGTGAGGTGTGGCTCAGGGTGGTGGTGAGGTGTGGCTTAGGGTGGTGGCGGGGTGTGGGTCAGGGTGATGGCGAGGTGTGGCTCAGGGTGGTGGTGAGGTGTGGCTCAGGGTGGTGGCGAGGTGTGGCTCAGGGTGGTGGCGAGGTGTGGCTCAGGGTGGTGGCGAGGTGTGGCTCAGGGTGGTGGCGAGGTGTGGCTCAGGATGGTGGCGAGGTGTGGCTCAGGGTGGTGGCGAGGTGTGGCTCAGGGTGGTGGCGAGGTGTAGCTATGGGCGGTGAGGAAATAAGTCACTGTCTGACTTTTTTGGGTTATCCTAGGTTCTCTACACATATGCTGCTATGTATGATAATCTATGTAAATGTATTTGTGTATACCTGAATAAACTTACTTACTTACTTACTTTCTCTAGGTAGCAGTAAAGTGTGGCTCTGAGTAGCGATGAGGAGTGGCTCTGGGCAGTGGTGAGGAGTGGCTCTGGGTAGTGGTGAGGTGTGGCTGTGTAGTGGTGAGGCATTGCTCTAGGTAGCAGTAAAGTGTGGCACTGGGTAGCGGTGAGGAGTGGCTCTGTGTAGTGGTGAGGCGTTGCTCTAGGTAGCAGTAAAGTGTGGCACTGGGTAGCGGTGAGGAGTGGCTCTGGGTAGTGGTGAGGTGTTGGTCTCGGTAGTGGTGAGGTGTGTCTCTTGGTAGTGACGAGGTATGGCTCTGGGTAGTGGCTCTGGGTAGTGGTGAGGTGTGGCTCTGGGTAGTGGTGAGGTGTGGCTCTGGGTAGTGGTGAGGTGTGGCTCTGGGTAGTGGTGAGGTGTGGCTCTGGGTAGTGGTGAGGTGTGGCTCTGGGTAGTGGTGAGGTGTGGCTCTGGGTAGTGGTGAGGTGTGGCTCTGGGTAGTGGTGAGGTGTGGCTCTGGGTAGCAATGAGGAGTGGCTCTGGGTAGTGGGGAGGAGTGGCTCTGGGTAGTGGTGAGGTGTGGCTCTGGGTAGTGAAGTGTTGGTCTGGGCAGTGGTGAGGTGTGGCTCTAGGTAGTGGTATACCTGGAGAGGGTTCCGGGGGTCAACGCCCCCGCGTCGCGGTCTGTGACCAGGCCTCATGGGGGATCAGGGCCTGATCAACCACAAACCACAGCCCTGCTGGTCAGGTACTGACTTTAGGTGCTTGTCCAGTGCCTGCTTGAAGACAGCCAGGGGTCTATTAGTAATCCCCCTTATGTATGCTGGGAGGCAGTTGAACAGTCTTGGGCCCCTGACACTTATTGTGTTGTCTCTTATCGTGCTAGTGGCACCCCTGCTTTTCATTGGAGGAATGTTGCATCGTCTGCCGAGTCTTTTGCTTTCATAGGGAGTGATTTTTGTGTGCAAGTTTGGTACACTAATCCCTCTGGGATTTTCCAAGTGTATATAATCATGTATCTCTCCCGCCTGCGTTCTAGGGAGTACAGGTTTAGGAACTTCAAGCGTTCCCGGTAATCTAGGTGTTTTGTCGCAGTTAGGTGTGCCGTGAAGGTTCTCTGTACATTTTCTAGGTCAGCAATTTCACCTGCCTTGAAAGGTGCCGTTAGTGTGCAGCAATATTCCAACCTAGATAGAACAAGCAACCTGAAGAGTATCATCATGGGCTTGGCATCCCTAGTTTTGAAGGTTCTCATTATCCATCCTGTCATTTTTCTAGCAGATGTGACTGATACAATGTTATGGTCTTTGAAGGTGAGATCTTCTGACAGAATCACTCCCAGGTCTTTTACATTAGTTATTCTCTCTATTGTGTGGTTGGAATTTGCTTTATACTCTGATGTACATACGTAATTTTAATTTCCTCATGTTTTCCATATCGGAGTATAATTGAAATTTCTCATAATTGAATTTCATATTGTTTTCTGCGGCCCATTTAAAGATTTGGTTGATGTCTGCCTGGAGTCTTGCTGTGTCTTTAATGGAGGACACTGTCATGCAAATTCGGGTGTCATCTGCAAAAAAGAAGACACGGCGCTGTGGCTAATATCCCTGTCTATGTCAGATATGAGGATGAAGAACAAGATGGGAGCGAGTACTGTGCCTTGAGGAACAGAGCTTTTCACCGTAGCCGCCTCAGACTTTACTCTTTTTTTTTTTTTTCAACAAGTCGGCCGTCTCCCACCGAGGCAGGGTGACCCAAAAAGAAAGAAAATCCCCAAAAAGAAAATACTTTCATCATCATTCAACACTTTCACCACACTCATACATAATCACTGTCTTTGCAGAGGAGCTCAGATACGACAGCTGAGAAAAGTCCCTCCCAGCTGTCACTATCTCAGACCCCTCCTTTAAAGTGCAGGCATTGTACTTCCCATTTCCAGGACTCAAGTCCAACTAAATCAATTAACTGGTTTCCCTGAATCCCTTCAGAAAATGTTACCCTGCTCACACTCCAACAGATCGTCATGTCCCAAAAACCATTCGTCTCCATTCACTCCTATCTAACACGCTCACACATGCTTGCTGGAAGTCCAAGCCCTCGCCCACAAAACCTCCTTTACCCCTTCCTCCAACCTTTTCTAGGACGACCCTACCCCGCCTTCCTTCCCTACAGATTTATACGCTCTCCAAGTCATTCTACTTTGATCCATTCTCTCTAAATGACCAAACCACCTCAACAACCCCTCTTCAGCCCTCTGACAAATACTTTTAGTAACTCCACACCTTCTCCTAATTTCCACATTCCGAATTTTCTGCATAATATTTACACCACACATTGCCCTTAGACAGGACATCTCCACTGCCTCCAGCCTCCTCCTCGCTGCAGCATTTGCAGCCCATGCTTCACACCCATATAAGAGTGTTGGTACCACTATACTTTCGTACATTCCCTTCTTTGCCTCCATGGATAACGTTTTTTGTCTCCACAGATACCTCAATGCACCACTCACCTTTTTTCCTTCATCAATTCTATGGTTAACCTCATCATTCATAAACCCATCCGCTGACACGTCAACTCCCAAAATATCTGAAAACATTTACTTCTTCCATAATCCATCTCTCCAATGTGATATCCAATTTTTCTTTATTTAAATCGTTTGATACCCTCATCACCTTACTCTTATCTATGTTCACTTTTAACTTTCTACCTTTACACACTCTCCCAAACTCGTCCACTAACCTTTGCAACTTTTCTTTAGAATCTCCCATAAGCACAGTATCATCAGCAAAAAGTAACTGTGTCAACTCCCATTTTGCATTTAATTCTCCATAATTTAATCCCACCCCTCTCCCCAACACCCTAGCATTTACTTCTTTTACTTTATTTACTCTGTTTACTACTACTATTTGTGTTCTGTTTGTTAGGAAATTATAGATCCATCTACCAACTTTACCGGTTATTCCTTTATCACATATTTTGTGTGCAATTACACCATGGTCACACTTGTCACACTTGCCCCCTTTGTGGAGTGGGACTATCTGTTGTTTTTAGCAGCTGTGGAATGATCCGTATCCATGCTCCCTCTCCATATGATGTTAAGGGCACGTGATAGGGGCTTCTTGTAATTCTTGATGAACACGGAGTGGTGAGGCGTATCTCTTGGTAGTGGTGAGGTGTGGCTCTGGGTAATGGTGAGGAGTGACTCTGGGTAATGGTGAGGTGTCTCAGGATGGTGGTGAGGTGTAGCTCAGGATGGTGGTGAGGTATGGCTCAGGGTGGCTCAGGATGGTGGTGAGGTGTGGCTCAGGATGGTGGTGAGATGTGGCTCAGGGTGGTGGTGAAATGTGGCTCAGGGTGGTGGTGAGATGTGGCTCAGGGTGGTGGTGAGATGTGGATCAGGGTGGTGAGATGTTGCTCAGGGTGGTGAAGTGTGGCTCAGGGTGGTGGTGAGATGTGGCTCAGAGTGGTGTATCTTTGCATGTAATGCGTTAACCAATATAGAATGTTTTTCGGAAAGGCAAGTTACAGTAAATTTTCGACAAGATGGGACCAGTCAGCCCAGAGAAGAAAATATTATTGGCAAAGGTATATGACAATTTTTTTCCCCAAGAAGACACATTAGAGTTGCAATAGTAGGTTAACATTGTATATTTGCTAGAAGGAAAAACCCACATTCACCAAAAACCTGCACTTATGAGAGGGACCTCATGATGCTGTTTCCGTCTGGCCTGGACCATTGTTAAGTCAGTTGTGACTTGACCAGTCCAGGATGGATGATGCTGTTTCTGTCTGGCCTGGACCATTGTTAAGTCAGTTGTGACTTGACCGGTCCAGGATGGATGATGCTGTTTCTGTCTGGCCTGGACCATTGTTAAGTCACTTGTTGTGACTTGACTTGGACAGTCCTGGAGGGATTGAAACGTCATCATAAGATTCCTTTCCTCAGTGCAAGTTTTTGGATAAATGTTCCAGCCGTAGTATAGTGAACTCATATTCTCTTTGAAAAACCCAGTTATACATAGAATGTAGAGGCAGACTTAATATTAACATAAATAAAAAAGTCACAATACGTACTGTACTGTGGCTGGAACAGATCCCTTCAAAATACACAATTAGGAGACAACCTCATAACGAAGTTTCGGTCAACAACATTTTCACAGTACAGTGGTACCTCGAGTTACGATATTTTTTCGTTCGAGAATGCTGTTCAAGTGCCATTACCAAACGAATTTATCCCCATAAGGAATAATGTAAAATAGACTAGTCCTTTTACACCCCCAAAAATATACCTACAAAAGCATTTAAAAAAATAAACTTACATAAAAGGGCGATTTTGGGAACCATCGTAACTCGAGGTACCACTGTAGTCTGTCACAGACTAAAATGTCGTCACATGGTACATGCTAATTGTGGGTTTATGGTGCCTCAACAATAGTAAAATAAAAATATATTGGGTAAATGTATATACAGGTATACTATTACAGCCTTTCCTCACTTAGCGACGTACTCGTTTACCGATGCCTTGGACTTATAACGGGCTCTCTGACCAGTATTCATATCTAAATAATGTATATTAAAGCTGATTTCCTCTATAATAATAATAGTTTATTTAGACATGGTACAATGATACATAGGTAGACATGATACAATGATACATAGGTATAAATGAGGTGTACATGCCAAAAGCCCCTAATATGCTGTGCATTGCGGGCATTCTTAAGATTAATTAATAGTAGACTACATGGTAAAAAATTATGGTTGATAATTTATAAAATAAGTATAATTGTGTATCTAAGTTATATAATTTGAATATAAGTTGAACATATTAATTTATTAATAGTAACAATGCAATTAATTGAGTGAGATAACAATTTAAAACAAATAGCTGCATTGCAATTACAGTTTATGTGGTCATTATAATGTAAATGTTATAGGAACAGTTAGCTTAGTATGTATTATTCATAACAGGTTTTTACATTTAAGTGATTAATCAGGTTTTTACATTTAAGTGATTATTTTACTTTGTTGGGAATGTTTGATATTGTGCATTTAGGTTTGGGTGAGAAGGTGGTTTTTTAGCATCGTTTTGAATTGGGGTACAGGCAAGGTTTTTTTTTCAATGACAGGTAATGAATTCCAAATTTTCGTGCCTTTTATATGCATTGAGTTTTTACATAGTGTTAGATGGACACGGGGAACATCGAGGAGTGCTCTGTGTCTAGTGTTATGGTCATGTGTCCTGTTAAAATTGGTAAGGAGAAGTTTGAGTGGTGGGTTAATATTTGCATAGAGTGTTCTATGTATGTAATAGGGACAGTAAAAAGTATGGATGTCTTGTATGGTGAGTAAGTTTAGATTTTTGAATATTGGTGGAGTATGTTGTCTGGAGTGTGAATTTGTTATCATTCTAACTGCTGCCTTTTGTTGTGTTATTAATGGTCTGAGATGAGTTATTGATGTTGAGCCCCATGCGCAGATTCCATAGGTGAGGTAGGGGTAAATGAGTGAGTGATATAGGGTAAGGAGAGCTGGTTGTGGAACATAGTACCGTATCTTGGATAGTATTCCCACGGTCTTTGAGACTTTCTTGGAAATTTGTTGTATATGTGTCTGAAATTTTAGGCCACTGTCAAGATGGATTCCTAAAAATTTTCCCTCTGTGAGTTTTGTGATAGGGGACCCGTTTATCATTATGTTAAGTGGTACATTTGTAGCTCTGTTCCCAAACTGAATAAAATAGGTTTTATCAATATTGAGAGTAAGTTTGTTAGTCATCATCCAGGTAGATATTTTCTGCAATTCAGTATTTACAGTGTTGGCTAGTATGTCTGGGCTTGGGTGAGAGATAACGTATGTAGTGTCATCTGCAAATAGTATGGGTTTGAGTAGTTGAGATGCATTTGGTAGGTCATTAATGTAAATGAGAAAGAGAAGTGGGCCAAGAACACTTCCCTGTGGGACACCTACTGTAATAGTTTGCGCCGTAGAGCTAGCTCCATTTGTGTACACATATTGGTTTCTGTTGCTAAGGTATGATTTTAGGTAATTGAGGGAGTGCCCTCTTATACCATAGTGTGATAATTTTAGGTGTAACAGATCATGGTCAACTGTATCAAAAGCTTTACGTAAATCAATGAAGATTCCCACTGGGATTTCTTTTTTCTTAAGAGTGGTGTAAATTATTTCTAGCATGTGTATAATGGCATCATTTGTATTTTTATTAGGCCTGAATCCAAATTGACAGTGGTTGAGTACGTTGTGGGAGGTGAGGTAGGAATATATTTGTCTATGAATTAATTTTTCAAAGATTTTGGAGAGAAGGGGTAAGTTAGATATCGGCCTGTAGTTATTCAGGTCTGTTTGATCTCCTCCTTTATGTATGGGGGTGACCCTCGCTATTTTGAGTATTGATGGGAAGGTAGAGGATTCGATGGAGTTGTTAAAGAGTGTTGCAATAATTGGTGAGAGAACTTGAGACGCTTTTTTGTATATAAAAGGTGGTAAGTTATTTAGGTCACCTGCCTTGTTTTTTAATGTGCTGATTATAAGTGAAACTTATATTGGGTTGGTCGGGGCTAGGAATAGTGTGTTCGGATAGGTGCCAGTGAGATAGTCGTTAGGTGGAGTGTTTGAACTTGGGATTTTGCTTGCCAGCTTTTTTCCTATGGTGGAGAAGAAATCATTGAGTTTGTTTGCTGTTTCAGTAGGTGGGAGTAGGGGGTCATCTGGTTTTGTTAGCTTGATTGTTCTGTTTGTGGATATCTTTTTAGTTCCTAGAATTTCAGATAGGGTTTTCCAGGTCTTTTTTATATCACCTTTTAAGTTATGTAATCTGTTCTCATAGTACAATTTTTTTGACCTTCTTATCAGGCTCGTTAGGTTTGATGAGTAACGTTTTGTTTGTTCTCTTGTTATTTGACCCATTCTGTACTGTTTTTCATATAGGTGTTTTATATTAATGGATTTGAGTATGCTGGGGGTTAGCCAGGGACTGTTTAATCTTTTAGCTGGGATTTGTTTAGTTTTTTTAGGGCAATGCTTATTATAGAGGTATTGGTTCTTTTTAAGAAAATTATTAATACATGTATAGGAACCTTTGAACAAAGTGAGAGAGTAATTGTAGTAGGGGACCTAAATGCTAAAGTAGGAGAAACATGTAGAGAGGGTGTGGTAGGTAAGTTTGGGGTGCCAGGTGTAAATGAAAATGGGAGCCCTTTGATTGAACTTTGTATAGAAAGGGGTTTAGTTATAGGTAATACATATTTTAAGCTAACTATTTCCACAACATTTACATTATAATGACCACGTAAACTGTAACTGCAATGCAATTAATTGTTTTAAATTGTTATCTCACTCAATTAGTTGCATTGCTACAATTAATTGATATGTTCAACTTATATTCAAACTTCATAACTTAGATACGCAATTATACTTATTTTATAAATTATCAACCATAACTTTTTTCTGTCTCATAAACACGCTGGATAACAGGTATATCTAGCTACTTCTACTTACACTTTAGGTCACACTACACTGGCATACACATGCATATATATACATACACACATCTAGGTTTTTCTTCTTTTTCTTAATAGCTCTTGTTCCTTTTATTTTCTCTATTGTCCATGGGGAAGTGGAAAAGAATCTTTCCTCCGTAAGCCATGCGTGTCGTATGAGGCGACTAAGATGCCGGGAGCAATGGGCTAGTAACCCCTTCTCCTGTACAAATCTACTAAAAACGAGAAGAAGAAAAACTTTATAAAATTGGGTTGTCTGAATGTGCGTGGATGTAGTGCGGATGATAAGAAAGAGATGATTGCCGATGTTATGAATGAAAAGAAGTTGGATGTCCTGGCCCTAAGCGAAACAAAGCTGAAGGGGTAGGCGAGTTTCAGTGGGGAGAAATAAATGGGATTAAGTCAGGAGTATCTGAGAGAGTTAGAGCTAAGGAAGGGTAGCAATAATGTTGAAGGATCAGTTATGGAAGGAAAAGAGGGAATATAAATGTGTAAATTCAAGGATTATGTGGATTAAAATAAGGGTCGGATGCGAAAAGTGGGTCATAATAAGCGTGTATGCACCTGGAGAAGAGAGGAGTGTAGAGGAGAGAGAGATTTTGGGAGATGTTAAGCGAATGTATAGGAACTTTTGAACCAAATGAGAGAGTAATTGTGGTAGGGGACCTAAATGCTAAAGTGGGAGAAACATGCAGAGAGGGTGTAGTAGGTAAGTTTGGGGTGCCAGGTGTAAATGATAATGGGAGCCCTTTGATTGAACTTTGTATAGAAAGGGGTTTAGTTATAGGTAATACATATTTTAAGAAAAAGAGGATAAATAAGTATACAAGATATGATGTAGGGCGTAATGACAGTAGTTTGTTGGACTATGTATTGATAGATAAAAGACTGTTGAGTAGACTTCAGGATGTACATGTTTATAGAGGGGCTAAAGATATATCAGATCACTTTTTAGTTATAGCTACAGTGGGAGTAAAAGGTAGATGGGATACAAGGAAAATAGAATCAGTAAGTAAAAGAGAGGTGAGGGTTTATAAACTAAAAGAGGAGGCAGTTAGGGTAAGATATAAACAACTATTGGAGGATAGATGGGCTAGTGAGAGTGTAGGCAATGGGGTCGAAAATGTATGGGGTAGATTTAAAATGTAGTGTTAGAGTGTTCAGCAGAAGTTTGTGGTTACAGGCGAGTGGGTGCGGGAGGGAAGAGGAGCGATTGGTGGAATGATGATGTAAAGAGAGTAGTAAGGAGAAAAAGTTAGCATATGAGAGGTTTTACAAAGTAGAAGTGATGCAAGGAGGGAAGAGTATATGGAGAGAAAAGAGAGGTTAAAAGAGTGGTGAAGCAATGTAAAAGAGAGCAGATGAGAGAGTGGGTGAGATGTTATCAGCAAATTTTGTTGAAAATAAGAAAAAGTTTTGGAATGAGATTAATAAGTTGAGGAAGCCTAGAGAACAAATGGATTTGACAGTTAAAAATAGGAGAGGAGAGTTATTAAATGGAGAGTTAGAGGTATCGGGAAGATGGAGAGAATATTTTGAGGATTTGTTAAATGTTGATGAAGACAGGGAAGCTGTGATTTCGTGTGTAGGGCAAGGAGGAATAACATCTTGTAGGAGTGTGGAAGAGCCAGTTGTGGGTGTAGGGTAAGTTCGTGAGGCAGTGGGTAGAATGAAAGGGGGTAAGGCAGCTGGGATTGATGGGATAAAGATAGAAATGTTAAAAGCAGGTGGGGATATAATTTTGGAGTGGTTGGTGCTATTATTTAATAAATGTATGGAAGAGGGTAAGGTACCTAGGGATTGGCAGAGAGCGTGTATTGTTCCTTTGTATAAAGGCAAAGGGGACAAAAGAGAGTGCAAAAATTATAGGGGAATAAGTCTGTTGAGTGTACCTGGTAAAGTGTATGGTAGAGTTATTATTGAAAGAATTAAGAGTAAAACAGAAAGCAGGATAGCAGATGAACAAGGGGGCTTTAGGAAAAGTAGGGGGTGTGTAGACCAAGTGTTTACAGTGAAACATATAGGTGAACAGTATTTGGATAAGGGTAAAGATGTTTTTGTGGCATTTATGGATTTGGAAAAGGCGTATGATAGGGTAGATAGGGGGCAATGTGGCAGATGTTGCAGGTGTATGGAATAGGAGGAAGGTTACTGAAAGCAGTGAAGAGTTTTTATGAGGATAGTGAGGCTCAGGTTAGAGTGTGTAGGAGGGAAGGGGACTATTTCCCAGTAAAAGTGGGCCTTAGACAAGGATGTGTGATGTCACCGTGGTTGTTCAATATATTTATAGATGGGGTTGTAAGAGAAGTGAATGCGAGGGTCTTGGCAAGAGGTGTTGGGCTAAAAGATAAAGAAGCAAATACAAAGTGGGAGTTGTCACAGTTGCTTTTGCTGATGACACTGTGCTTTTGGGAGATTCTGAAAAGAAGCTGCAGAGGTTGGTGGATGAATTTGGTAGGGTGTGTAAAGAAGAAAATTGAAAGTGAATATAGGAAAGAGTAAGGTGATGAGGATAACAAAAAGAATAGGTGACGAAAGATTGGATATCAGATTGGAGGGAGAGAGTATGGAGGAGGTGAATGTATTCAGATATTTGGGAGTGGACATGTCGGCGGATGGGTCTATGAAGGATGAGGTGAATCATAGAATTGATGAGGGGAAAAGGGTGAGTGGAGCACTTCGGAGTCTGTGGAGCGTTATACCAACGCTCTTATATGGGTGTGAAGCATGGGTGATGAATGTTGCAACGAGGAGAAGGCTGGAGGCAGTGGAGATGTCATGTCTGAGGTCAATGTGTGGTGTGAATATAATGCAGAGAATTCGGAGTTTGGAAATTAGGAGGAGGTGCGGGATTACCAAAACGATTGTCCAGAGAGCTGAGGAGGGGTTGTTGAGGTGGTTTGGACATGTAGAGAGAATGGAACGAGACAGAGTGACTTGAGAGTGTATAAATCTGTAGTGGAGGAAGGCGGGTAGGGTCGGCCTAGGAAAGGTTGGAGGGAGGGGTAAAGGAAGTTTTGTGTGCGAGGGCTTGGATTTCCAGCAAGCATGTGTGAGCGTATTTGATAGGAGTGAATGGAGGCATATGGTTTTTAATACTTGACGTGCTGTTGGAGTGTGAGCAAAGTAACATTTATGAAGGGATTCAGGGAAACCGGCAGGCCGGACTTGAGTTCTGGAGATGGGAAGTACAGTGCCGGCACTCTGAAGGAGGGGTGTAAATGTTGCAGTTTTATAACTGTAGTGTAAAGCACCCTTCTGGCAAGACAGTGATGGAGTGAATGATGATGAAAGTTTTTCTTTTTCGGGCCACCCTGCCTTGGTGGGAATCGGCCGATGTGTTAATAAAAATAATAAAATAAAATAACTTTTTACCATGTAGTCTAGAATTAAGTAGTCCTAAGAATGCCCGCAATGCACAGCATATTAGGGGCTTTTGGCATGTACATCTCATTAATACCTATGTACAGTAATAACTACGTATGTAATAACTATGTATAACTATGTCTACCATGTATCATTGTACCATGTCTCAATAAAGTATTATTATTATTATTATTATTATTATTATTATTATTATTATTATTATTATTATTATTATTATTATTAATAATAGTAATAATAATAATAATAATAATAATAATAATAATAATAATAATAGTTTATTTGGACATGATACAAAGAATTACAATGGGTTATGAGATTACATGAGGTGTACATGCCAAAAGCCCCTAATATGCAGGGCATTTTGGGCAGACTTAAAATTAACTTAAAACTAAATGGTAAGAATTTTTGTAAATAGTTTACAATATGAGTATAATTGAGTATTTAAGCTATGAAATTTGAACATAGTTTAGACATGACATTTTTGAGACTTAGTTTTGTACTTTTGTCTTCATTATAAAATTAATTAAATCAGATTAAACAAATTAAAGCAATAATTTGTGTTGCAATAACAAATTATATGGTCATTATATGAGTTACAAGGAGCACAATGGTAAATAAGGATACATGAGGTATAAGTTTCAACATTTGTACTAGATTATATTTGATAAACTATTTTTCTTTGAGCAATTAAGTAAGGGGTTTTCAGGCTAAATGTTAAGAATTACAGGAGACAGTTTACAATACGTATAAGTATAGTTGAGTATTTAAGCTATGAAATTTGAACATAATTTGAACATGACATTTTTGAAACATAATAGTTTTATAATTTTGGATCATTTACAGTTTTATATGTCTACATAAAAGAATTATTAAATCAGATTAAACAAATTAAATCAATAATTTGTTTTTGCAATAACAGTTTATATGGTCATTAGATAAGTTACAAGGAGCACATACATACAATAAAATTTATTTTAGGGAATTACATAACACATAAAAAAAATTCAAGTTGTTGAATTTATTAAATATTTTTTTAATTCATCTGGCATGTTACAGTAATGTATTTCACATTTTTGTGCCTTTTATTTGCATGATCAGTATCAGCATTATAGTGTAGGACCTTGAAGTTGTGAAGTGAACAGTAATATGTATGTAGAGCTTTAATATTTAGTAGGTTTTTTAATGGCACTTTAATATCATAATAAGTTACAGTGGTACCTCGAGTTATGAACTTAATTTGTTCCAGAAGGCTGTTCGAGTGCTGATACCGAATAAATTTGTTCCCATAAGGAATAATGAAAATTTGATTAATCCGTTTCAGACCCCCAAAAATACATTTACAAAAGCACTTACAAAAATACACATACATAATTGTTCTAGTTGGGAGCTGCTCGTAACTCGAGGTACCACTGTATTTAAATACATATGTATAAGTAATTTTAAATCATATTTATCATATTACATAATGCCTATTTCATTATGTTGCTTGGTGTATGAAACTCAGATTTCATATTAACATGACTTAACATTAGTTGGTATCATTTCAGATGGTGGGAGGTACTGATTTACCAACCAGTGATATTGTACAACTACTGGCCTCACATGACACCCTGACCAAAAAGCTGACTTGCTATCACATTGCTGATAAGTAAGTATGTACCTTAGTGGTGGACACACAACTCTAGTGCCTTTCTGTTCTGCACAGAGTCCACCAGAAGTGTTCGGGGGGTCACTCCTGTGGCTCTTGCCAGGAAGGGCGGTAGTTTCTATTGTTTCACATAATTATACGATACAAACATTAAACTCTCTTCTACATGGGATTGAGTAGCAAGCCTAAAGTTGAAAATATAAATACAGTACGTACTTAACTTGCTTTTATTATAGCATATTATATCTGTAGCATTGTCCTGTGTCAAATAATTGGTAATTGATTATAACTGTACATTATTGTGAACAACAATAAATGCATTAACCATTTGTACTTCTGTTTTGCTTACCTGAGCTGTACAAAAGTAAATGATTCTTGCAGAATCTTTTTAGTCATTGGTAGAGTCAGTCAGTAAAACAGTATTGTAGTCATTTTTTCCATTTTCACTTCTTGACAAGATAAATCCCTACTTGCAGATGTAGTACTAATGCTGACCTAGCTCTTCTTACTGCAAACCTGCTGTTGAGAGATGCCAGCGATGCCAACCCAAGTGTGCGCAGCGTCAGTATTACTACCCTGGCAGCTTTGCCAGGAATAGAGGAGAGTTCTGTCCGTGCTATTGCCTCAGCTCTCTCTGACCAAGCAGCAATGGTAATTGTACATTGCTATATGATCCATGCCATTTTAGTGGTCAGGTACAACACAAGAAATAAACACCTCAGATTGTAAAAGCTCCATTTAAATAAACAGTCTAAAAATATGTACCAACTTATCTGAAGAAATAAACTCTCCACCTGTAATTAACTTTCAACACACAGTGAAATCTCAATTTAACAGATTATTGGGGAAGGGGTGTCCATTAATGCAGATTGTCTGCTAAATCTGTATGGTGAGAGTGTTTTTCCATGGTCATAACAATGGCAATTCCGGATTTAATGGATAAGTCCGGATATACTAATGAATTTTGTTGAATCCAAAATAAATTTACCCAGCAGATTATAATAATAATGGACAGTTCTAGAAATAATGGACTGTGCCCATTAAATTGAAATCACTTAAGCTAGCAGACTGTAATAATAATTAATAATTGTGGATATAACAGACTTTGTCCAGTGTTTATGGATGTTGTCCTGCCACATATTGCTTGTTAAAAATGTAATCCATTAAATCATGGACTGTTAAATTGAGGTTTTACTATCAAAGTGCCAATATATTGGTCTTGGTATTTTGAAAGATTGTCGACGAACAAGAAAGAATAGTACAGTAGAACCCCTGTATCTGAAGATTCGGTTTTCACAGTTTCAGTTATCCATGGTTTACCTTGGCCCAAAAATAACACTTAATTTTGCTTAAGGTTGGAGGGAGGGGGTAAAGGAAGTTTTGTGTGCGAGGGGCTTGGACTTCCAGCAAGCATGTGTGAGCGTATTTGATAGGAGTGAATGGAGGCATATGGTTTTTAATACTTGACGTGCTGTTGGAGTGTGAGCAAAGTAACATTTATGAAGGGATTCAGGGAAACCGGCAGGCCGGACTTGAGTTCTGGAGATGGGAAGTACAGTGCCGGCACTCTGAAGGAGGGGTGTTAATGTTGCAGTTTTATAACTGTAGTGTAAAGCACCCTTCTGGCAAGACAGTGATGGAGTGAATGATGATGAAAGTTTTTCTTTTTCGGGCCACCCTGCCTTGGTGGGAATCGGCCGATGTGTTAATAAAAAAAAAAAAAATTTGCTTAATAATGGCCCCAAAGTGCAAAAAGTGATGGTGGCAGTTCTTCAGTCCTAAAAGAAACCGTGAAGTGCTTCCCATTAGTGAAAAAGTGCTAATTCTCAACTTATTGTGTACAGTTTATCATTTAAACTTTATCATAGGTACGTATGTATGTCAACGAAAAATGATGTAGGGTTTGCTACTTTCCGCTGTTTTGGTTATCCATGGTAGGTCTTGGAATGTATTCCCCGCAGCAGATACAGGAGGACTGCTGTAGTATTTAGTATTCTAAAACTGGGACAGGCTCTGCAGTAGTGCTGTATTCATAGGTAGTAGTCAATGTTAATTGAGGTTTCCATTATTTTACAGGTGCGTCGAGCAGGTGCAGTGGCATGCGCACGGCTGTATTCCCATGCTCCTCGGTCTGTTCTTGAATGTGGTTTGGTGGACGCTCTTTATGAAGGGTTGCGAGACTCAGATCCCATTGTTATTACTAATTGCATTCTTGCTCTTGACTACATCCTGAAAGAAGAGGGTGGAGTGGTAGTCAATAAGAACATTGCACATTACCTATTGGGGAGAATAATGCAATTCTCTGTGTGTAATGGTGTATATGTATTATCACTCCTTCTCAGGTTGGTCTCTTTGTAATGACATACCCTAGTTTTAAATTTTTAATTTAGGTTAAATTGAACTAGGAAAATATTTTTGTATGTAATAAACTATCATGTAGAGTAGAATATTAATGCTGTATCATGTAAAGGCAGATATGTTTTCTTGTATGTAATAAACTATCATGTAGAGTAGAATATTAATGCTGTATCATGTAAAGGCAGATATGTTTTCTTGTTAGGTCACCCCTGCCTTGGTGAGAGATGACTGTTGTTTAACCCTTAACCCTTTGACTGTTTCGGACGTATATATACGTTTTACGAGCCAATGTTTCGGACGTATTTATACGCCTAAATTCTAGCGGCCTCAAATCAAGCAGGAGAAAGCTGGTAGGCCCACATGTGAGAGAATGGGTCTGTGTGGTCAGTGTGCACAGTATAAAAAAAATCCTGCAGCAAGCAGTACATAATGAGAAAAAAAAAACTCAGACCGTGATTTTGGATTAAAATGCTAACTTTGAGGTGTATTTTCGTATAGTATTTATGGTTGTATTCTCTTTTTCGTGGTCTCATTTGATAGAATGGAAACCATATTACAGGAAGAGAGATGATTTTGATTAGTTTCATGATGTAAACGATCTTGAAATTGAGCTCAAAGTAGCGAAAATGTTCGATTTTTGCCAATGTTCAAAAGTAAACAAATCACACCACGCATCCAATACACATCAACTGGTGAGTCTAATATTCTTTCACAAGTGCACAGATATTATTTATACCATTTTTACAATAATGCAGTAGTCTGCATAACAATAAATCTTCTATTTTTTGTGTGAATAAAAAATCAAAATAGAAAGCAAGAGTAATGTAAGAGGGGCCTAAAGACGTGACTAATGAACAGATAACATCTTATTTTAGTGTCAGGGATGTCTGCATTGTTTATTCTGGACCCTATTTTGAAACTGACATCTTTTTTATTTTGCATGAAATGGGCGAAATTGCCATTTTCTGACCACTTTATTGGGTAGTTGAAATCAGTAAATTGGTGATTTCTTGTACTCAATCGATAGAACAAATGGAGTTCTAAAGAAATAGCTATGAGTTTGGTCGACTGTCTCAATGGAATTGGCCGAAAATAGGGCTCAAAGTCGGCGAAATCGCCGATGCGTATATATCACTGACATCGCTAACTTTGCGAGAGCGTAATTCCGTAAGTTTTCAATCAAATTTCATACTTTTGGTGTCATTACCATCGGGAAAAGATTCTCTATCATTTCATAAGAAAAAATAATTTTTTTTTTTTTCCAAAATTTTCCGACATAGAATGACAGTCAAAGGGTTAAACGGTCCAAACGTATATAAACGTTTTTACTGCTAGCGCCCCGACCTTGATTTTCCCCATAAGAAAGCATGTAAAAAAAAACGTATATAAGTACAGTGGTCCCTCGGTTTTCGTGCATCTCCAAACTCGAACATTTATGTAAGTGTATTTTCGTAAGTGCTGTTGCAAGTGTATTTTTGGGGGTCTGAAATAGACTAACCTATGTGACATTATTTCTTAAGGAAGTAAATTCGTTTGGTAATCACACTTGAGCAGCATTCTGGAACGAATTTTCGGCGAAAACCGAGGGACCACTGTATACGTTTGGGGCAGTGGCAGTGCTAACGTAAATATACGTGTGGACCGTTTAAGGGTTAAAAAAAAATATGGCTTGATACTACACATAATTAAGCAACTTTTTTAAGACAATTCTTATAGCTGAATATGTACAGTACATCTAACCATGTGCTAATCCTCATACACTGTATAAAATATTTTTAATAATGTTTTGTACTATACTGTAATAAAGTGTTATTAAAAAAAAGTCTCTTGATAACTAATACTGTATGTGTATTGGTTAAAATAATAGTGAATAGCACAATGATTATTTGTATAAAAGAATTTTTTTGAAATATTAATTGTTTTCATTAATAAATCTATAGAAGCTCCAAGTAATGAAATACAGTGGACCCTCGGTTTTTGTTGAAAATTCTTTCCAGAATGCTGTTTGAGTGCTGTTACCTAACGAATTTATTCCCATAAGGACAAATGTAAATTAGATTAGTCATTTCAGACCCCCAAAAATACACTTACAAAAGCACTTACGAAAATATACTTACATAATTGTTCGAGTTTGGAGGTGAACGAAAACCGAGGGTCCACTGTATTATATACCATTGAAATCAACTTCATATGTGAAGAGTGTAGTGTATGTAATGATGTTATAAGATATTTTGTGGAAGTTTGCCAACAGTGTACAAGTAATATAGAAAAAGGAATTTACATGATCTTAGAGTAAAAACAAGAAAATACCTGTACAGTACTGTAGTTACTATTGAGAGTTGGTTCTCAAGTACAGTGGACCCCCGAGTAACAAGCACCCCGGAAATTGTGCAATTATGTAAGTATAATATTGTAAGTGCTTTTGTAAGTGTATTTTTGGGGGTCTGAAATGGACTAACCTACTTGACATTATTTCTTAAGGGAGTAAATTCGTTCAGTAATGGCACTTGAGCAGGCTTCTGGAATGAATTTTGCTCGTTACTCGGGGGTCCACTGTATGTTTCAGTGTACTGACAAATTAATACAGAGGCCTCAGGCAAAATGTTCTTACCAGTATATAAAATTTATTCATAAATCTTTATTTTTTTTCAGATACATACCTAAAACTGAAGAAGAGCTAATTCTTCTCTTAAATACCTTGGATGAACTCTTCTTATCTAAGTCTGCAGCAGTTCTTGTAGCTACTGTAAAACTGTTCCTTCACTGGACTAAAGATCATCCTCACCTAAAGAAAGACATGCTTGAAGTGATTCAGCCATCTGTGTGCAAGATACTTAGTAGAAATGTTCCTGAGAATTCATATTTGATATTGGATTTTATGAGCACTCTAGGAGATACACAAAAGAACTTTGGCCCACACTATAAATTCTTCTTAGTCCGAGCAAAAGATCCAGGGTACTTGAAGACTAAGAAGTTAATGGTGCTCCCTTTTGTAAGCACAGAAAACAATGTTTGCTGTCTTATAGAAGAGGTAAAGCCATATTGTAGTGATTATCAAAGTTTTCAGAGTGCAGTAACATGTTTGGGAGCACTGTCCCAAGTTAGCTCTGAAGCTAATGAACTGTGTTTGTCAATACTGGTAACATTATTAGATGCACCAACAGAGAAAGTGGTTATAGCTGCATTAGAATGTCTTTTGAAGGTTGTTTATTTATTGCCAGTGAAAAATAATTCTGTCTGTCATTCCAAAGAGCAAGCATTATCCTCTGGGTCATCTGTTGACTCTGAAAGACATGTGCATGGTGAATTAGTTTCTCTTCCATCCACATCTCAGGACATACCTAAATCTGAGACAAAACCTCTGCCAGAATTACCAGAAGACCTCATAAGAGCAGTAACGAGAGCATTGTCAAGAGGCACTGTTCAAGAAACAGCTCCTTCTTTAGTGCTTCATGTTCTCAGCAAATTAGCTTCATATTTGGACTCTGCTGCAGATATACTTCAACGAATGTCATCGCTGTCTTCTTCATCTACTGTGGTCCATGCTGATCTAGTAACTGCAGCTGCTCGAATATTTTTGTCTCGACCAGCACAGTCTCAACTCTTATTAGCTGCTATACTTTCCAAAGCTCTGAAAACTCCCGGTGAACCAGCATCTCGTGCTGCTTTAGTTTACTCAGCACTTCTTGAGGGCCCTGCTAATGCAGCTCATCTTCTAGGGGCTGATGTTCAGTGTGTAGCAGAAAGGAAACAGGATTGTGAAGAGCAACTGGTGAATGACTAATTAATAAGCAATTATTTTACATTTGTTAAGTTTCTTAGTGTTATCATAAATGCAACCTAAATTCTTTATCAGTCACCCTTCAAGGGAGGTAGGTGCCATGATGCTGGTGAAGGGCATTTGAACCAGGAAATTGGAACTACCATACATTTTCTAAGATCAATCTTGATTGCCTTTTGTTTCTCATTCACAGGCACTATATGACCCCTATGGGTTTAGTGCTTTGTTATAATTATAATAATATGTACCATGTTTAATATTTGCAACTTGAATAATAATAGATGAAAATTACTTGTGAAAAATTACATTTATATTTTAATTTATTAAATTCTCACATAATTTAAAACATGAAAAGAGACAGTTTTAGTATAATACAAGGCTGTTTTTTCCCTCAGTTTCTGAAACCCCTTTTACAGCTCACTGTTATCAAAACACTTATAACCTTACATGAAAGCTACAGGATTTTTTAACATTTGTGGGAATTGATCCAACAAACAGCTTCATCATGCCTAATTTTCACTTTTAGAGAAAAAGACTTTTCACTTAAAAAAAATAACTGGACTATAGTTCAGCATTTTTAGTAATTTTTGGGTGAATATTCAAAAATTGATTAAAAAAGCACCAGGGGTACTATTTTGTATTCCGATTAAAAATATTGTACAGTGGTCCCTCGGTTTTCGTGCATCTCCAAACTCGAATTTATGTAAGTGTATTTTTGTAAGTGCTGTTGCAAGTGTATTTTTGGGAGTCTGAAATAGACTAACCTACGTGACATTATTTCTTAAGGAAGTAAATTCGTTCGGTAATGGCACTTGAGCAGCATTCTGGAACAAATTTTCGGTGAAAACCGAGGGACCACTGTACTCGTAAACAAGTTAAAATCATATAATTTTAAGTTGTGAAGCCCTAATAGATAATGCTAATGTATATTATTAATCAGTATACAAAATAGTATCCCTGGTGTGATTTTACGCAATTTTGAAAATCTGCCCCAAAATGGCTAAAAATGCCATTTTTTTAGATGAAAAATCTTTTTCTCTGAAAAAGGAAATTAGGCATGATGAAACTGTTTGTTGGATCAATGACTTCCCACAAACATGAAAATATCCTGTATACTACATATAATAGCTTTCATGGAAAATTATAAAGGCTTTTGATAATATGAGTGAGCTGGAAAGGGGCTTCAGACGCTGAAGAAATCAGTCAGAAAAAACAGTCTTGTATTATATTAAAGTACAGTGGACCCCCAAGTAACGAGCACCCCAAAAATCGTACAATTATGTAAGTATAATATTGTAAGTGCTTTTGTAAGTGTATTTTTGGGGGTCTGAAATGGACTAACCTACTTGACATTATTTCTTAAGGGAGTAAATTCGTTCGGTAATGGCACTTGAGCAGGATTCTGGAATGAATTTTGCTCGTTACTCGGGGGTCCACTGTATCTCTTTTTATGTAATTAAAGTCAATATTCTTAATGGTTCAAATGAAGTGATTTTAAGTAATTTTGACAAACCTGGTGATTGTATAAAATTGATGAACTGTATGTAGTCTAGTGACTGAAGAAGGAACAAGGGAGAAAACAATTTTTTGTTTTCTAAAAATTGTATTTAGTATCATGGAACTGTTTGTTGGATCAGTTATTTCCCACAAAAAAATTTTCATTTTTGAAGGTTAGAATAGTTTTAATGAAAACATTGGCATCCTACATTCAGGCTTTACAAGAAAGCAGGGCCTCGTATCATGTTAAAATGATCTGATTTTACCGTTTAAGTGTTTATTCTTAATCTGATTTTAGGAAATTTGGAAAATCTGACTGAAAATGGCTAAAAACGCTGATTTTTTTACGTAAAAAAACTTTTTCTCTAAAGAAAGAAATTAGGCATGAGGAAACCATTTTTTTGGATTAATTACTTCTCACAAACGTGAACAAATCCAGGATATATTGCTTTCATGGAAAGTTATAAGAGATTTGATAACATGAGTGAGCTGGAAAAGGGGCTTAAGACATGAGAAAGCAGAGGGAAAAACACATTTAGATTATATTAAAGTACAGTGGACCCACGGTTTTCGTTGAAAATTCTTTCCAAAATGCTGTTTGAGTGCTATTACCGAACGAATTTGTTCCCATAATGACAAATGTAAATTAGATTAGTCATTTCAGACCCCCAAAAATACATTTACAAAAGCACTTACAAAAATACACTTACATAATTGTTCGAGTTTGGAGGTGAGCGAAAACCGAGGGTCCACTGTATCTCTTTTTGTTTTAAAATCAATATTCTTAATTAGCATAAAAAAATGGTTCAAATGGAGTGATGTTAAGCAATTTTGACAAAGCAGGTGATAGTGTAAAATTGATGAACTATATGTAGTCCAGTGATTGATTTAATGGACTAATAGGGAAGGGAAGGGATGAGTTTCTAGTACAGTGGTCCCCCGAGTAACGAACACCCCGGAAATCGTACAATTATGTAAGTATAATATTGTAAGTGCTTGTGGAAGTGTATTTTTGGGGGCCTGAAATAGACTAACCTACGTGACATTATTCCTTAAGGCACTTGAGCAGGCTTCTGGGATGAAGTTTTTTCGTTACTCGTGGGACCACTGTATTGGTGATTGGTGGATAGTAATGGGATTATTTTGCCATAGTCATAATAATAATGAACAACTCTGTAAACAACATTATTTATATAATCAAAACCAAGCACTAAACCCACTAGGGTCACACAGCACTGGTCTGTAAACAACAGACTTTACCCATTGTTGCCAAATTAACCCAGCAGATCTTGTCTAGCATTTTCAATGTCCATTAAACTGAGGATTTACTAATGAAATTAACTGACACATAAAAGAGCTTTACAGCTTTTCCTTCAAAGATGGTGAGGGGGTTTCACTGATGCTAGTGTAGAGCTCGTGGTTTACGAAATTGACACTAAACTTTCCCTCCCTTGCAATGAACCTAATCTCTGATTCTCTATAACTCCTGTTGCTTCAATGCTTCATCATGTGTATACTAAGTATTAAATGGAAAGCACATAAATTATCTGTACTTGTTTCTGGTTGATTAGATGTTAAGGCACCAATTTACCCTTGAGCTGCAGCCCATCATAGACTACATAAGGGGTGGAGCCAAGGAAAAGCTGAAGCCTTCCCTCTCAAAATTCCTAATAAAAGTAATGCTACCTCAAGACAAGTCCCCTAACCACTCCTTCCAACTAGACTGCCACCCATAGGCTCTTATATAAAACTTCTGCTAGTGAAAGGCACTTAATCCAAAGAAATGGAGCTACCTTCCCCTTCCTCTGATCAAACCTGAGTACCTCCTATTGCACAGCATTTTATTACCCTTTCAGGAATAGCATATTACTGTGTGCCCTTGATCCTTGTTCTCTTAATTCCAACAGCCTGTCTCCCTCTGCTCAAGCAATTCCTCTTAGGGTTTTTGATGTATTAATCATGTCCTCCCTATTGTCCTCTATGCCAAAGACGTCAGTTCATTTCTTCAGCTTTTCCTCAAAGTATATTCCTTGCAATAATATCCACATTTCCTCCGAGAATGTCTTAAGTCTTTTGTTCAGCTCCTGGCTGATTTCCTGGCCACTTGTGACTTCTCTTCCTTCCTCTGCCTGAGTACCTAGTCCTTTACTGTTGTCTTCCTTCTAGCCTAATCTGTTTTATGTATCCTCTTTCAGTATGTATGATGTATCTATTATGTTTTAGTATGTATGGTGTATCTTATGTTTCAATATGTATGATGTTATGTTTCAGTATGTATGATGTATCAGTTATGTTTCAGTATGCATGGTGTATCTTATGTTTCAGTATGTATGATGTATATGTTGTTTCAGTATGTATGATGTATCTGTTATGTTTCAGTATGCATGGTGTATCTTATGTTTCAGTATGCATGATGTATCTGTTGTTTCAGTATGTATGATGTACGTATCTGTTATGTTTCAGTATGTATGGTGTATGTCATGTTTCAGTATGCATGATGTATCTGTTATGTTTCAGTATGTATGATGTGTGTTATATTTCAGTATGTATGATGTGTGTTATGTTTCAGTATGTATGATGTGTTATGTTTCAGTATGTATGATTTGTGTTATGTTTCAGTATGTATGATGTGTGTTATGTTTCAGTATGTATGATGTATCTGTTATGTTTCAGTATGTATGATGTATCTGTTTCAGTATGTATGGTGTATGTTTCAATATGTATGGTGTATGTTTCAGTATGCATGGTGTATGTTTCAGTATGTATGGTGTACCTGTTATGTTTCAGTATGTATGATGTATCTTTCAGTATGTATGATGTATCTTTCAGTATGTATGATGTATCTTTCAGTATGTATGATGTATCTGTTGTTTCAGTATGTATGATGTATCTGTTGTTTCAGTATGTATGATGTATCTGTTGTTTCAGTATGTATATCTTATGTTTCAGTATGCATATCTTATGTTTCAATATGTATTATGTATTTGTTATGTTTCAGTATGTATGATGTATCTTTCAGTATGTATGATGTATCTTTCAGTATGTGTGATGTATCTTTCAGTATGTATGATGTATCTTTCAGTATGTATGATGTATCTTTCAGTATGTATGATGTATCTTTCAGTATGTATGATGTATCTTTCAGTATGTATGATGTATCTTTCAGTATGTATGATGTATCTTTCAGTATGTATGATGTATCTTTCAGTATGTATGATGTATCTTTCAGTATGTATGATGTATCTCAGTATGTATGATGTATCTTTCAGTATGTATGATGTATCCTTCAGTATGTATGATGTATCTGTTGTTTCAGTATGTATATCTGTTATGTTTCAGTATGCATACCTTATGTTTCAGTATGTATTGTGTATCTGTTATGTTTCAGTATGTATGATGTATCTGTTATGTTTCAGTATGTATGATGTATCTGTTATGTTTCAGTATGTATGATGTATCTGTTATGTTTCAGTATGTATGATGTATCTGTAATGTTTCAGTATGTATGATGTATCTGTTATGTTTCAGTATGTATGATGTGTCTGTTATGTTTCAGTATGTATTATGTATCTGTTATGTTTCAGTATGTATGATGTATCTGTTATGTTTCAGTATGTATGATGTATCTGTTTCAGTATGTATGATGTATCTGTTATGTTTCAGTATGTATGATGTATATGTTGTTTCAGTATGTATGATGTATCTGTTATGTTTCAGTATGTATGACGTATCCCAATGAAAAGCAGGGGTGCCAATAGCACGTTGAGAGACAACACAATAAGTGTCAGGGGCCCAAGACTGTTCAACTGCCTCCCAGCATACATAAGGGGGATTACCAATAGACCCCTGGCTGTCTTCAAGCAGGCACTGGACAGGCACCTAAAGTCGGTGCCTGACCAGCCAGGCTGTGGTTCGTACGTTGGACTGCGTGCGGCCAGCAGTAACAGCCTGGTTGATCAGGCTCTGATCCAACATGAGGCCTGGTCATAGGTATCTGTTATGTTTCAGTATGTATGATGTATCTGTTATGTTTCAGTATGTATGATGTATTTGTTATGTTTCAGTATGTATGATGTATCTGTTATGTTTCAGTATGTATGATGTATCTGTTATGTTTCAGTCTGTTGGACTGCCCACTCTATCAACTAGCACGTAGAATTTACCTCCAACGACGTCTTCGCTCTGCGGCCCTTTCTTTACCTTCCCTTCTTACAGATGGACCCTCCTTTAATCCTGACTCTCTCATTGACTTTTTGACTGAAACTGACTTACTACACAAACTCTGAAGATTATAACTCTAGCACCTCCCTCAGTCCCTTCTACCTCGATCTCTTGCTACCCTCCACCCCTGCACTATCCACCGTCATCTTGCACTCCATACCCTACTAATCGTCCATCTCCCTCTTACAACCCACTCTCCCTGCATCCTACAATAACCTGCAGCGCTGTATAACCCCTGTGGTTTAGCGCTTCTATTTGATTATAATAATAATGTTATGTTTCAGTATGTATGATGTATCTCTTATGTTTCAGTATGATGTATCTGTTATGTTTCAGTATGATGTATCTTATGTTTCAGTATGATGTATCTTATGTTTCAGTATGATGTATCTTATGTTTCAGTATGATGTATCTGTTATGTTTCAGTATGATGTATCTGTTATGTTTCAGTATGATGTATCTTATGTTTCAGTATGATGTATCTGTTATGTTTCAGTATGATGTATCTTATGTTTCAGTATGATGTATCTGTTATGTTTCAGTATGATGTATCTGTTATGTTTCAGTATGATGTATCTGTTATGTTTCAGTATGATGTATCTGTTATGTTTCAGTATGATGTATCTGTTATGTTTCAGTATGATGTATCTGTTATGTTTCAGTATGATGTATCTGTTATGTTTCAGTATGATGTATCTGTTATGTTTCAGTATGATGTATCTGTTATGTTTCAGTATGATGTATCTTATGTTTCAGTATGATGTATCTTATGTTTCAGTATGATGTATCTGTTATGTTTCAGTATGATGTATCTGTTATGTTTCAGTATGATGTATCTGTTATGTTTCAGTATGATGTATCTGTTATGTTTCAGTATGATGTATCTGTTATGTTTCAGTATGATGTATCTGTTATGTTTCAGTATGATGTATCTGTTATGTTTCAGTATGATGTATCTGTTATGTTTCAGTATGATGTATCTGTTATGTTTCAGTATGATGTATCTGTTATGTTTCAGTATGATGTATCTGTTATGTTTCAGTATGATGTATCTGTTATGTTTCAGTATGATGTATCTGTTATGTTTCAGTATGATGTATCTGTTATGTTTCAGTATGATGTATCTGTTATGTTTCAGTATGATGTATCTGTTATGTTTCAGTATGATGTATCTGTTATGTTTCAGTATGATGTATCTGTTATGTTTCAGTATGATGTATCTGTTATGTTTCAGTATGATGTATCTTATGTTTCAGTATGATGTATCTTATGTTTCAGTATGATGTATCTGTTATGTTTCAGTATGATGTATCTATTATATTTCAGTATGATGTATCTGTTATGTTTCAGTATGATGTATCTTATATTTCAGTATGTATGATGTATGTTATGTTTCAGTATGTATGATGTATGTTGTTTATCTGGAGTTCCGGGGGTCAACGCCCCTGCGGCCCGGTCTGTGACCAGGCCTCATGGTGGATCAGAGCCTGATCAACCAGGCTGTTACTGCTGGCCGCATGCAGTCCGACGTACGAACCACAGCCCGGCTGGTCAGGTACTAAATTTAGGTGCCTGTCTAGTGCCTGCTGGAAGACAGCCAGGGGTCTATTGGTAATCCCACTTATGTATGCTGGGAGGCAATTGAACAGTCTTGGGCCCCTGACACTTATTGTGTTGTCTCTCAACGTGCTAGTGGCACCCCTGCTTTTAATTGGGAGGATGTTACATCATCTGCCGAGTCTTTTGCTTTCGTAGGGAGTGACTCTCGTATGCAAGTTTGGTACTAATCCCTCTAGAATTTTCCAAGTGTATACGTATAATAATGTATCTCTCTCGCCTGCGTTCTAGGGAGTACAGGTTTAGAAACTTCAAGCGTTCCCAGTAATTGAGGTGGTTTATCCCAGTTATGCGTGCCATGAAGGTTCTCTGCACATTTTCTAGTTCAGCAATTTCACCTGCCTTGAAAGGTGCAGTTAGTGTGCTGCAATATTCCAGCCTAGATAGAACAAGCGACCTGAAAAGTGTCAACATGGGCTTGGCATCCCTGGTTTTGAAGGTTCTCATTATCCATCCTGTCATTTTTCTAGCAGATGCGATTGCTACGGTGTTATGATCCTTGAAGGTGAGATCCTCTGACATGATCACTCCCAGGTCTTTGACATTAGTTTTTCGCTCTATTGTGTGGTTGGAATTTGTTTTATACTCTGATGAGATTTTAATTTCCTAACGTTTTCCATATCGGAGCAATTGAAATTTCTCATCATTGAACTTCATATTGTTTTCTGCAGCCCATTTAAAGATTTGGTTGATGTCTGCTTGGAGTCTTGCAGTGTCTTCAATAGTCGACACTGTCATGCAGATTCGGGTGTCATCTGCAAAGGATGTATGTTATGGTTCAGTATGTATGATTTATCTGTTGTTTCAGTATGTATGATTTATCTGTTGTTTCAGTATGTATGGTGTATGTTTCAGTATGTATGGTGTATGTTTCAGTATGTATGGTGTATGTTTCAGTATGTATGGTGTATGTTTCAGTATGTATGGTGTATGTTTCAGTATGTATGGTGTATGTTTCAGTATGTATGGTGTATGTTTCAGTATGTATGGTGTATGTTTCAGTATGTATGGTGTATGTTTCAGTATGTATGGTGTATGTTTCAGTATGTATGGTGTATGTTTCAGTATGTATGGTGTATGTTTCAGTATGTATGGTGTGTTTCAGTATGTATGGTGTATGTTTCAGTATGTATGGTGTATGTTTCAGTATGTATGGTGTATGTTTCAGTATGTATGGTGTATGTTTCAGTATGGTGTATGTTTCAGTATGGTGTATGTTTCAGTATGGTGTATGTTTCAGTATGGTGTATGTTTCAGTATGGTGTATGTTTCAGTATGGTGTATGTTTCAGTATGGTGTATGTTTCAGTATGTATGGTGTGTTTCAGTATGTATGGTGCATGCTTCAGTATGTATGGTGTATGTTTCAGTATGTATGGTGTTTCAGTATGTATGGTGTTTCAGTATGTATGGTGCATGTTTCAGTATGTATGGTGTATGTTTCAGTATGTATGGTGTATTTCAGTATGTATGAGGAGTCATTGAGTTAAGTGGAGTCACAGCCCATAATGTGAGTACTGTTTTGTGTGTATAGTGTGTCGTATGTGTATATTACGTGTGTGCGTTGAATTCAGATTCATTATGTATTAGTTTCATTTAGCTGTGTCGCAAGCTGATAATTTAGTTCATGAGCAGCTTCACTCAAGCTTTAGAATGTTCGTGTTTTGAACAGTGAAACTCAGAAATAATTTATACAAATGTGTAAAAAGCAAAAACTTACATTTAAAAAAAATAATATTAAAACCATGGTGGTTGGCGTCATTCAAGAAGTGGAGATTCATCACGAGAGACGATGTTTCGATTGAAAACTGTGATGTCTAGGATAATACAAACATATTACTTCCTGTGACCACTTAACATTTGAGTTTACTACGTCAGTAACATCCATCAGGGCGGTGTACCTAGACCTGTAGCTCGATCGCTCGTGCACTCAGCTCACACACTGAGGTCCGGGGTTCGGTTCACTGGTACGGCTGGAAAACACTTGGACGAGTTTCCATAAGATACCTGCTGTCCATGTTCACTCATCAGTAAAATATGGGTACCTGGGTGTTAGTCGACTAGTGTGGGTCGCATCCTGGGGGCAAAATTACCTAATTTGCCCGAAATGCTCTGCATAAGTTAAACTATCTTTATTATGCACCCCATACCCATGGTATGGGCGGTAGTCAAAATATTACAGAGGTACATAATGGGTACAGGGGCTGGACTCCAAAGTTTTGATAGCTGAACAAGTTACAAAGGCGCTATAACATAGCCTCTGCATAACAAGGGGCTTTCTATACCCTACTAATCATCCATCTCCCGCTTACAATCTATTCTCCCTACATCTGTCCTACCCTGCCGCGCTGTATGACCCTTGTGGTTTAGCGCTTCTTTTGATTATAATAAAAATCTATATAGTAGTATGTCATTGATGTCAGCTAGGTCTGTATACCTTGTACTTGTACTTGTAGAAATAAAGATATTATTATTATTATTAAAGAGCTTTAAATTAATGCAGGGAATAAGACCTAGAAGCCACTTCCTGAGTTCAAACCTGATTTCCTTCCATTTTTCTCAGATGTTATGACCACTACTCCATAATATTTACAATGCATCATTAACAACCTAGATACGAGCTCAGTCACGGTATTCTTTTCTCATTCCCATACTTAGCACAGTGAATGTTTTTCTCTAGTTATGGGAAACTAAGAATATGAACTTGAATCTGAGACAGTGTACACGAGACCTCAAACAACTTTAAGAAAATGCTTCAAGTTCCAAGAGATCTTGTGTATTTACCTGTGGCTGCAGCAGCAAGAAGGAAGTGTCTCGTGTCACCAAGCTGCGGAAATTAAGTATTTTGAGGTATGGCATTCATCCTTGCATGTTGCATACATTGCAGCAGCAAGAAGCACATTTATAGTAGCTATACATGCCAGTTTCAAGGATGCTTTCACTATTTCTTGCAGTATAATATCATAGAGATCCCGGCCAGGCCCTGAGCTGTGAGAAATTATGGCCTTGACAAATTGAGTATAGAAATGCTACATACACATGGTATGGGAGGCAAGGCTACCACAAATATGATAGAAAAATACCAATGAAAATTAAAACTTTTTTCCTTCATAGATTGTTTCGCTCTAAACAGGTAAGAAAAGCTCTTGTTTAGAACAAACGTAAGTTTTATTCTGCACAGCCTGTTTTTACTTGTATGTATACCTACGGAACTCTAATTTTTATAAATTACGAATATTTTGGTTTAGCGCTTCTTTTGATAATAATAATATTTTATTTTTGAGATATTTATCTGTGCCGGTCTTAATTAAGACAGGGCTGGTGTTTTAGTTTAGTTTAATATCTTTATTATGCACCCCATACCCATCCTGTGGGTGGTAGTCAAAAAGATTACAGAGGTGCATAATGTTTCCAGGGACTGGGCCTCAAAGTTTTGATAGCTGAACAAGTTACAAAGGTAATGAACCATTCACACGTTTTCACAAGCAGATATGTTAAGTCTTGTTTCAAACATTTTCGTCCTCTCAACTGACCTAGGTAATTTAACTGTTGATTAATTTAATAGCAAATGGAAGCAACATTTCTTGCGATGAAATAATCCTTGGCATTATAAACACATTGTTTAGAATATATTTATATGACGATAGCTCCTGTTAGTGACAGTCGAGTGGGGAGGTGCCTTGATGAGAGGCTGTTGATCCAAGGAATTGGACTCTCTTCCCTTCCTCAGATCAACTCTGAATACTTCACATTCCTCCAAACGTTGTATGAACCCTGAGGGCTTACAAATTCACGATATTTATAACCTATTTTGATTTTCGAATTTCTAGGGCCTCTTAAACGTAACGTAAGTGCGTCCTCTGCAGCCTTTTAGATTACTTTTATACTGTAAGTGCAGCGCTGTATGCCCCTGGTAGGTTCAGTGCT
This sequence comes from Cherax destructor, assembly GCA_009830355.1. NCBI lineage: Eukaryota > Metazoa > Arthropoda > Malacostraca > Decapoda > Parastacidae > Cherax > Cherax destructor. Next base: position 79,554 of record WNWK01000716.1, read on the forward strand.
TAGTTTTGATTATAATAATATACTGTAAGTACCCATTGTTCATTAGTCAGGTCAAACAAAAAAATGGTCTAGAGTTAGATGCCCGGTTAAGTGTTAGATTCCTTACACACGCTGCTGCGTGTGTAAGGAATCTAAAGGGAGGGAGATGCATTAATGCCGGTGAATTGTTCTTGATTAATTAAGGAAACTGGAGGTACCTGCTCCCTCGAATCGAGCCTGAGTCTCTCCCATTCCCCCAAGCTCTTTATGACCTCTGTGGGCTTAGTGCTTTCCCATAAATTATAACTTTGGTCAGGTATCCCGGTTCAGTCTACCCAGACACCCCAGAGTGCCATGTTGGCCCTGGCCCTGACCTCTTGATCCCAGCACATTGTAAATTTTAAAACTTCCTTTCCTGTTTCCCAAGATGAACATGGAGGTTTCAGCAGATAGTTCTATGTGGTGGTGGTGGTTCTCAATGGCTAGGGACGGAGGAGGACCTACTTACTACCCCGTCCAGAAGATGCCCTATCCTTCCTTCACCTGGTACGTCCACACCACCCTCAGCATCATAGTCTTCCTGGTCCCCGTCATTCCTTTCTTCCTGCTGTTGCTTTCCTCCAGGAAGAAGCACTGGAGTTCCTTCTCAGTGGTGAGTGTTTTCGCCAGTGCTATGTTTGGTCTCGCCATTCTTTTGCAATTTTCTAAATCTGTTGTTGCCACTGGTTGTATTAACCCTTTCGTCAAAAGCTCTCTTAGACCTTTCATGTCTAAGTGTATTGTAAAGTCTAAAAACTTCCAACCTTTAATAATCTGCAAGAGTATTTACCCTCGTAGACATAAATCTTTCACCCCTAACATGTACTTGTCTTTAATATTAAGATTGATAAGCCTCTTATAGGCTTATCATTAATCCCTTTCGTAATTTATAAATTCATACTAGTGTACTCCCGGTAAGCCCCTGTGGGGCTTGGCTTCAAGGATTTTTGTGTATCCATATGCTCTTGCATCTTTAAGATGGATAAAATTGGCACAATAAAGTATATGCTGCTTGCGTAAAAAAAAAAAAATAAATACGTCCACTTCTTCTCTACCAACTTTAACCTCTGCCGTGTACCAGTGAATGACCCTTATGGATTTAGCGCTTCCTGTGAATATAAAAAATGCAATACGTATTTATATTAGTACTGTATACATGTGTATATTGTGGGAATTGACCATTATAAACAACTCATTGTTAACCCTGTGGAGGTTAATCAGTGACTTAGTAGCAAATATTTTCGCAGATAAACTAATGTACTTTATCATTTTGCAGGTACTGCTTTGCTTCCTCAGTGGTTTCATCCTGACGGTGGTGTTTGGGTCGTCATGGTGGTTGGTTGGGAGAACTGAGACGACGATGATTGTGGGTCCCTTGCGGCCACCCATCAGTGGCACCCTGGGCATGTTAGCGGGCCTCTCGCACGTCAATCTCACATACATCACGGATAATTTTACTCTGAACGAGAGGGTTACTTGGACCACTCGGCCGGACCTAGTGCAAGCTCACAGGACAGCACTGAGGACAGGCTGGCCTTGGGGACTACTGAGCTTGACGGCTGAGTTGGGTGGCGAGGGCATGGCCTGGCGTGGTACTCTAGGTGATGGCCTTAAAGAAGCAGGGTTAATATCTTCCTGCTTACTGCTGGCCGCCATGTATGTGTGGGCGGTGTGGGTGATACTGTTCATCATAGCTCCAGAGATGACTGCTCGGCCACTCATGCTCACAGGGATGCTTATGACTTTCTCCTCTCTCACGTACGTCATCTGCGTCAGGTCACACATCCCATCCAAGTTGATGGTGGGTGGAAAAGAAATGGAGCTGCATTTTGGATTATCTTGGTGGCTGACGGCGATCATGGGTCTTGTACTCACGGTTGTTGGCTGTGGTCTCTTTCTTTACGACGCTAAGTACCCTGGCTACCTCTCCATGCACTTCGAGATAGATTTCGGTAGAGAGAGTCCCCGGTCGTTTCCCCAGAATTGGCACAGAAGTCAACCTTTGCTTGCCTACAGTTGTGAAGAAGAGATCTTCAGCCAGATATATCCTCGCTGTCGTGCATATGGTAACTATCAGAGCAGTGCTCCCACACATGACAAAGAAAACGAAAACATCAAAGGCAAATATTTCTACCAACACACACAAAATGAGATTACATTACCTCATGAGAGTACCAGTTGCCCTGACAGCAGCCAAACAGAGTCCACACTAAAATTCAAATATATTTTGGAAAATGAGACTAGGGTTCTTCCTGAACCTTTACCAGTGATGATAAGATCGAGTGCCCTCGCCCAGCACCAGGAACACACGCCTCTTACATCCAACCCAGACACACTTCGTCGACGGTCTCCCGAGTCTGCTGAACAGCAGATGCTATCATCACAACCGGCTACGCCTCTCGGAGTGTCTTACAACCCTGGAGCACTTCCACAACCCTCCACTGCCCCGCCCTATACTCGTCTCGGATCTTACAACCCCAACACGTCACATCGCACCTATGGCACGTCCACATCCCCAAGACCCACTTTCTTGATTCGGTCTTTCAGGAAATCTGCCAAGAAATTAGTATCCAGAGATAACTCCAAACTTTTCCAGAAAGCCACCACCAGGGTTACTGTAATTTCCAGTAAGACGCCCAAACGTTCTCTTTCCAAGATGTCTTATGAACATGATGTGGAAGGTAACTTGCAAATTAACTCTGCCAGTGAAAACTTACAGCTGAGCACCTTATTCTGAACGGTAAGATTTTTTCACTGTCTTGGTGGTTAATTCTACTCTTTAACTACAGGACAACACAATCAGAGAAACCATTTTTAATTAAATAGCAGTAGTTTCTACTAAGTCCCAAGTGAAAGATTCTTTCCTCACTGTGTCAACCTGCTCTTTCTTCCTCTCAGTGAGCTTTGCAACCGTCTTGCCTTTGTTCTCGAGCTGCTCCCTCTTAATTCGTACCTGAATTCAACATTGCAGAACAAAGTACAGTCTTTTCTCTAACAATCCTTGGTCCATATTTTCCTTCACTGAAAGTTACTGATCTTCGGTCATCCAACATCAACTTTAATTTCTGTTTTGGTCTGTGTTTGTTGCACTTCTCCAGGTCCTCATATGACCTGATTAATTGCCTTGACTCCTTTCACTAGCTTTGCTCTTATATCCCTGACATCTGGTGACTGAAATGGGTTTTAAAAAGGAGGGACACCGTCATGTCCCTGCATAGATTTTTTTTCCTCGGTTTCCATCACTGATTATATCAACATAAAATATAATAAGTTGTCTATCTTTTACCATACAGGAAAAACATCATAGCTGGTACAAACTGACAAAGAACTGATAAACATCGCCAGTTAGTTAGTTTAATATCTTTATTATGCACCCCATACCCATGGTGTGGGCGGTAGTCAAAATATTAGAGGTACATAATGGGTCCAGGGACTGGACCCCAAAGTTTTGATAGCTGAGCAAGTTACAAAGGTAATGAACTCATAAGTACAGAAATTGTACATAAAAAATGGGGAATAGGAAGTATATGCCAAGTACCCACGGACCCCCCACACCTTCATTCCCACGGACCCCCCACACCTTCATTCCCACGGACCCCCCACCTTCATTCCCACGGACCCCCCACCTTCATTCCCACGGACCCCCACCTTCATTCCCACGGACCCCCCACACCTTCATTCCCACGGACTCCCCCACACCTTCATTCCCACGGACCCCCACACACCTTCATTCCCACGGACCCCACACACCTTCATTCCCACGGACCCCCACACACCTTCATTCTCCCGGACCCCCACACCTTCATTCCCACGGACCCCCACACCTTCATTCCCACGGACCCCCACACCTTCATTCCCACGAACCCCCCACACCTTCATTCCCACGAACCCCCCACACCTTCATTCCCACGGACCCCCACACCTTCATTCCCACGGACCCCCACACCTTCATTCCCAGAGACCGCCCCACACCTTCATTCCCACGGACCCCCACACCTTCATTCCCACGGACCCCCACACCTTCATTTCCACGGACCCCCCACACCTCATTCCGTCTAACATGGCTTTGCACTCGTGGTGATCATCACCTGGTAAGCCGCAGTCTTGCTCTCACTCGCACCTGCACTCTTGCCACTAAGTCTCGTGATCACATCAAGGGAACATTGAACTCTACACTCTTTAATCTCTGGATCTGATATTGTAAAGTTTATCTGTTCCTCTCTACCTTATTTCTCTGGTCTTCCTAAAACTCAAACCTGGCGTTCCTCTACTTTTCATCATTTTCTCACGTCTCTCTCACCCTCACTCTTTCCTTAGGGTTGGCTTAGTCTCTCTTCTTGGCTTTCTCATGCTCTCCTCCGCTCTCAAGATATCAGCTGACCGTATATGGCCACATCAGACTTGCAAGATGCTAAGACGTCGAGTCTTTATTCATATTTCTCTTCATTTTGGCTGTCTCAAGGTTAAGGAAATTGAAGGGTTATTTCATTTTTAACTATTTAGTACTGTTTTTCTTATTCTTCGTTTTTGTGTAGCTTCTAGCTTTTTTTTTTTCATTCCAAGATAGCCTCTGTTCTCAAATCCTTGGTATTATGGCTCTCAATGCCTTGGTCTTACAGTGGCTTCACATTCTATTCCCCAAACCTCGAGCAAGCATTCTCAGAAGTGCGTGCCTTGGTGGTCTCCTGCTTGTGCTCGGGCAGTACGTTTGAAACGCGCTGCATGGGGCAGGTATCGGTATAACAGAACCACAGAGAGACTCCTTGATTTTAAGCAGAAGAGAGCTATTGCTCGCCGTGTCATACGTGACGCTAAACGCACTTGCTGGCGAGATTACGTTTCTACTGTCACTTCGGCTTCCTCGATGAGTGCAGTCTGGAAGAAAGTGCGGAAATTAAGTGGTAAATTCTCCCCCGACCCGGCTCCTGTTCTTCAGGTTGCTGGTGTCGATATAGCACACCCTCTTGCCGTTGCCACTGAAATTGGTAATCATCTGGTCCGCATTTCTCAGGGGCTCCATCTATGCCCCTCGTTCCTTCATTCTAAGTCTGCCAGCGAGTTAAAGCCCTTAGATTTTTCTTCTCTTAGAGAAGAATCTTGTGTGCCTTTTACCCTTCAAGAACTGGAGACAACACACTCTGCTTGCCGATCATCGGCAGCTGGGCCAGACGGCATACATATTCGTATGCTACAGCATTTACATCAGTCTGCTCTTACTGTCCTCTTACGACTCTTTAATCTTATATGGTCGCAAGGAGTTCTTCCCCAGCTGTGGAAGTCTGCTATTGTTCTCCCTTTTTCGCAAACCGGGTACTACGGGACGTGATACCTCCCACTACCGTCCCATCGGTCTTACCAGTGCAGTTTGCAAGGTGATGGAACGTCTAGTTAATAGACGTTTGATGTGGTATTTAGAGACGCACAATAGTCTCTCCCCTAGTCAATATGGCTTTCGTAAAGGCCGTTCTGCCATTGACCCCTTACTGCGCTTGGATATGTATATTCGTAGTGCCTTTGCTAATAATCACTCGGTTATCGCCATCTTTTTCGACCTTGAGAAGGCTTATGATATAATGATTATAATATAATGTCTTGGCCCAGGCCCACTCCTTAGGCCTCCGAGGCAACCTACCATTCTTCCTTAAGGCCTTCTTAACTGACGGACATTTCCGTGTCCGAGTTAGTAATGAGCTTTCCCCAGAATTTGTCCAAGCTGAAGGTGTCCCCCAGGGTTGTGTTCTGAGCACAACACTTTCTTTTTGCTATAAATAATCTGGCATCTGTTCTCCCATCCAATATTTGGTCATCGCTTTAAGTGGATGACTTTGCTATAGCTTGTGCAGGTGCTGACTGTCACCTCATTGCAGTTTCCCTCCAGCATGCCATCAACCGGGTTTCTGATTGGGCCACCACTCATGGGTTTAAATTTTCTAGTGGCAAAACTCATCAAATTACGTTTACTAGACGTTCAGTGGTCTTTGATCATCCATTGTACCTATACGGCTCACGTATTCCAGAACGTGATAGTCAGGTTTCTCGGCCTCCTGTTTGACCGTCGATTGTCCTGGAAACCTCGTATTACCTCTCTTAAGGCAACTTGTCACAGCCGGCTGAACCTTCTTAAAACCCTCGCACATCTTTCATGGGGAGCTGATCGTAGAACTCTCCTTCGTCTACATTCAGCCCTAATTTTATCCAAACTCGATTATGGGGACCAGATATATTCGGCGGCCTCCCCTGCTACTCTTTCCATCCTTAATCCCATCCATCACCAGGGATTACGCTTATGCCTTGGTGCATTTCGTTCTTCCCCGGTTGAGAGCCTCTATGTAGAAGCGAACATTCCATCCTTATCCGATCGTCGTGATGCACATTGCATTCGCTATTATGTTCGCTCTCATGACCTCCGCAATCCTTCCATGTATAGGATTGTTACAGATGTTAGTAGACGCTCTTTATTTGTTCGTCGTCCCTGCTTACTTCGTCCCTTTTCTCTTCGTATACATTCACTCTTGTCTTCCCTTCAGCTACCACCTCTACATGTTCATGTGACATCTCCATTTCCCCTACCCCCTTGGGAAGTTCCTGCTGTCCGTGTCTGTTCTATTCCTCTCCCTTGCGCGAAAGCCCGCCTCCCTACGGCGGCTTCTCGCTCTTTTTTTCTAGACCACTTCCACACTCATTCCCATGCCATCGCAGTATACACTGATGGTTCAAAGTCGTCTGACGGCGTCGGATTCGCAGCAGTGTTTCCGGACAGCGTCGTGCGAGGGCATCTATTACCCTCGGCTAGCATATTTATGGCTGAATTGTATGCCATTCTTGTGGCACTTATCCGTATTGCATCTATGCCTGTATCACCATTTGTGGTCGTTTCAGACTCCTAGTGCTTTACAGGCTATCCGTAAAATTGATACACCTCACCCCCTAGTTCTTCGTATCCAACTTTGGTTACGCCGTATCTCTAGCAAGCACAAAGATATTGTTTTGTGTTGGATCCCTGGTCATGTTGACGTACATGGCAATGAACAGGCAGACACTGCTGCGCGGTCAGCAGTACATGACCTTCCAGTTTCATATAGAGGTGTTCCTTTTACGGACTATTTTGCGGTCATTGCTACCCACTTTCGTACCCGTTGGCAACAACGCTGGTCTGACCTGCTAAATAACAAACTTCATTCTATTAAACCGAGTATAGGTTTCTGGCCTTCTTCTTGTCACCAATGTCGAGGTTGGGAGACTACACTCTCCCGTCTTCGCATTGGCCACACTCGTCTTACTCACGGGTATCTCATGGAGAGGCTCCCTGTCTCTCTCTGTGAGCATTGTCAGGTTCCAGTGTCTGTTCGCCATATTCTGTTGGACTGCCCCCACTATCAACGAGCACGCAGAATTTACCTCCAACGGCGTCTTCGCTCTGCGGCCCTTTCTTTACCTTCCCTTCTTGCAGATGGACCCTCCATTAATCCTGACACTCTCGTTGACTTTTTGACAGAAACTGACTTACTACACAAACTCTGAAGATTATACCTCTAGCACCTCCCTCAGTCCCTTCTACCTCGATCTCTTGTTACCCTCTATCCCTGCACTATCCACTGTCCTGCTGCACTACATACCCTACTAATCATCCATCTCCCTCTTACAACCCATTCTCCCTGCATCCTGGAATAACCTGCAGTGCTGTATGACCCTTGTGGTTTAGCGCTTCTATTTGATTATAATAATAATTTATTGTAGATCCATCAAAAACAGTAGATCCACACATACCAAAACACGGAATATATCTCCTGCCGTAAGGCTCAGGCACACATCAAAAACATGATAAAAATAAAAAGTAAACAGATTCCAAAGGACAACACTATTACTATGACAACATACTCCCCCCAAAAAAAATCGTCACCAGGGATTACACTGATTCCACAGACCCACATACCACTTAGAACCATAAACCACGCCACATTCACACTCGACAAAACTCCGTTAACCAGAGAGTCGAACTGTGCACTAGCACATCCCCACTCGCACACACAAGCGGCACATTCTAGAAAAACTATCCCCCCCTCTTCTTCCACCCTCCCCGGGAGTCCAGCCCGCTCAAAACCCCTTACAAACCCCCCAATACCCTAATAGTCAGAGCCTGATACCCCTCCGAAAAATCTCTCCCACCTATTCCCGAAAATTACCTTATTCCGACATTTAGTCCTATAAAAAAAAACCGCCAACGCCCGTTTTCGTTCCTCCACTCCCCCCTCCCTCATCACCCATGATATATATATATACAAAATCTACAACCAAATATAACACTGCATTCCGCACCCGCCTATCCACCCCTCCCACTTCTAAACTAAGCGTCCGTAAAACTGATAAAGACCCACCACCCACCTTAAAACACGCGAAAACCATTCCCTAACCACACACAGCTGCTCGCAAAAATAAACCGCATGTTATATGGTCTCCGATCCACACCTACCACAATATGGGTTTTCCGTTAAACTTCTATTGCGTAAAACAACCCTAGACGGCAAAATGCCGTGTAAAAATTTAAAAACCACTTCCCGTACTCGCGGCCTTATACGTATGTGTCGAAAACTATCCCAAATCTGTCGCCAATCATACATTGGCATAACCTCCACCCCAGCCACACATTTGCATCAATCTCCCACCCTCTCCAGTGCAGCAGTAAGAATTATCATGCAATCCAATACTAGGCAACCCCCTCCCCCCACTCTTCAAAGATCTAAACTTACTCACTGTACAGAACCTCCACACTTACTACTCTGCAACCTACATTTACAAAACCATAAATTCCAATATTAACCCTGAACTAAAACACTTTCTTGATTGTGACAGGACCCACAGGCACAACACCAGGCACAAAAATCTCTGACATTCCCCGTGTTCGGCTAAACCTATACAAAAATTCAATGTACATTAAAGGGCCTAAAATCTGGAACTCCTGCCTGAAAACTCTAGAACTGCAAACACAACCACCACTTTCAATACTATCGTTAAAAACATCTCATCTCCCTGACGCACCCCACTGTCATCTCCCTGACGCACCCCACTGTCATCTCCCTGACGCACCCCACTGTCATCTCCCTGACGCACCCCACTGTCAGCTAACCACCTATTCTCTTCCTTGTATCATGCAAACACAAAAAACAAACTAGACCTGCTCTCGATATCTGTGATTCCCCCCAATTTACACTTACACTCACCCAAATGACTGTAAACAAGATTTTGAATAAAGCTGTTGCCTGACAAATCTTAAACTAGTCATAAGTATCATGTGTATCATGCCAAGACAAAATCATTCTCATTGCTAAATTTATAAACTGTAATGCAGTTAAAAAGCTTCAATATCAATATGCTCCATAACCTGTATCAATATAGTTAGAATTATTATTAGTATGCCCGAAATGCCTAGCCATGCTAGGCATGATAGTGGCATTCTTTGTAAATAGTATTTTATAATATGTAAATCACACACTGTAACCAATATTTCATATGATGTAAACCCCACATTGTAATCTTTACAGAGAAATAAACATTTGTGTTTGTATATTGTATTTGTATTTCCTTTGCCTTTCCTGTCGTCTGAATTTTTCTTTACTTCTGTGTCCTAGCATGGACTGTCAGGGCTACCGCATTGCTGCTCTTCTTTGCTCCTTAGTGAGGCTTTTGTTCACATGTTAAGAGGCTGGAGTTGCCTGCTTTTCCATCCTTCTACACGTGGTTTACCCACATTGCTACTATTTCTACTACTATTTCTAATGTTACCACTAGTAATTCTAATACCTCTCCCTCTTCCTGACCTGTCTTCTGGTATTTTCTCCCTCATTTATGACCTCATAATAATCAAAGACCACCTGTAACGCCTAAAAAAAATTGTTTGGTTTATGAAATTAATTTATTCATAAAAATATGAAGTCAATAAAAATGTGTAAATGAATTGTATTTTTTTTACACGTGCACCACTTTATATTATAATGTGTGTTAAGGTCTTGTTGCAGTATATTTCTTTAAAGGTGCACCTCAAGGGAGGTTCCTTGACGCTGGTGAGGGGCTCTTGATCTAGGGAATTGAATCTGTGCTCCAGTTCCCTGAACTGAGCCTGAATGGCTTTCCATCTCCCTCCCCACAGAGGGGCTGTATAATCCCTACGGGTTTAGCGCTCCCCTGTGATACTCTAATAACCTCTTAGGAAGAGTTGATGCTGTTGGCGAGTTGTTGATCACGTACACATAGCAAATATTTCTCTGACAACCAGTATAAAATAGTAAATAGAAAGACCTAATGGGTTGGTCGCCAGGCCTTCAGGGATGGTCGCCAGGCCTTCAGGGATGGTCGCCAGGCCTTCAGGGATGGTCGCCAGGCCTTCAGGGATGGTCGCCAGGCCTTCAGGGATGGTCGCCAGGCCTTCAGGGATGGTCGCCAGGCCTTCAGGGATGGTCGCCAGGCCTTCAGGGATGGTCGCCAGACCTGGGATGCTCGAGACAATTTTTAAGACTGTCACATCTCCTCCCCCTAGAAATTACTCCTGCAGATTAGTGGTTCTCAAAGGACGTTGCAGTAATAAACATTAATTAAATGGCGCTGGAAAGGACCGAGGACACTTCTAATTAAATATATTACCTGGTCTGTGATATTAAATGTGGTGACACCTTGACTCAGGCGATTACCTTCGTGATGACTGCTGCACACTGACTGTTGCAAAGTCATTACTGCAACGTAAATGTATGACTGAACTTTTTAAATGACTAATACTTAATATTAAACTGTACTGAGGGGAACAGAGAAGGGGTTGGTTGATTGGTTTCCCTCAAGAAGGTTTCTTGATGCTGGTGTGGAGGGACTCTTGATACAAGAAATTGGACTAATCGTCCAATTCCTTCAACAAGGACTGAATACTTTCCTTTACCCTTCACGCGCTGTGTAATCCCTCCACGGGTTTAATGGAGCTTAAATCTGTCGACTACACGAGGGTCATTAAGGCTGCAGGTCACCTGTTCACCGCCAGTCAGAGACTTTAATACCTAAAATAAGGACTAAGGTAAACTTAGTGAGTATACACTGAGAGACGAATAGGTCCAGCAACTGGCTCCTCGAATTTAAACCCGCCAAATGCAAAGTCATGAAGATCGGGGAAGGGCAAAGAAGACCGCAGACAGAGTATAGGCTAGGTGGCCAAAGACTGCAAACCTCACTCAAGGAGAGAGATCTTGGGGTGAGTATAATACCGAGCACATCTCCTGAGGCACACATCAATCAGATAACTGTTGCAGCATACGGGCGCCTGGCAAACCTGAGAATAGCGTTCCAATACTTCACTAAGGAATCGTTCAAGACTCTGTACACCGTGTACGTCAGGCCCATACTGGAGTATGCAGCACCAGTTTGGAACCCACACCTGGTCAAGCACTTCAAGAAATTAGGGAAAGTGTAAAGGTTTGTAACAAGGTTAGTTCCAGAGCTAAGGGAAATGTCCTACGAAGAAAGGTTAAGGGAAATCGGCCTGACGACACTGGAGGACAGGAGGGTAATGGGAGACATGATAACGACATACAAAATACTGCGAGGAATATATAAGGTGGACAGACAGGATGTTCCAGAGATGGGACACAGGAACAAGGGGTCACAATTGGAAGTTGAAGACTCAGATGAGTCAGAGGGATGTTAGGAAGTATTTCTTCAGCCATAGAGTTGTCAGGAAGTGGAATAGTCTGGCAAGTGATGTAGTGGAGGTAGGAACCATACATAGTTTTATGACGAGGTATGATAAAGCTCATGGAGCAGGGAGAGAGAGAACCCAGTAGCGGCCAGTGAAGAGGGGGGCCAGGAGCTGAGTATCGACCCCTGCAACCACAAATAGGTGAGTAGGTGTATATGTCCTGAGAGAGAGAGAGCAAGGGGACCTGTCAGGGAGTTGACCCTTCAAGGAAGGTTCCTTGACGCTGGCGAGGGGCTCTTGATCTAGGGAATTGGATCTGTGCTCCAGTTCCCTGAATTAAGTCTGGATACCTTCCACCTCCCACCACAGGCGCTGCATAATCCTACGGGTTTAGCGCTCCCCCTTGATTATAATGTCGGGGAGTTGAGAAAGAACCGTGCCTTAAAGCACGGTGCCTCGTGCCTTAAAGCACGGTGCCTCGTGCCTTAAAGCACGGTGCCTCGTGCCTTAAAGCACGGTGCCTCGTGCCTTAAAGCACGGACCCTCGTGCCTTAAAGCACGGTGCCTCGTGCCTTAAAGCACGGTCCCTCGTGCCTTGAAGCACGGTGCCTCGTGCCTTAAAGCACGGTGCCTCGTGCCTTAAAGCACGGTGCCTCGTGCCTTAAAGCACGGTGCCTCGTGCCTTAAAGCACGGTGCCTCGTGCCTTAAAGCACGGTGCCTCGTGCCTTAAAGCACGGACCTGTAGCCGGTCTGTGCCTTAAAGCACGGACCCTCGTGCCTTAAAGCACGGTGCCTCGTGCCTTAAAGCACGGACCCTCGTGCCTTAAGCACGGTGCCTGTGTAAAGCACGGTGCCTCGTGCCTTAAAGCACGGACCTCGTGCCTTAAAGCACGGTGCCTCGTGCCTTAAAGCACGGTCCCTCGTGCCTTGAAGCACGGTGCCTCGTGCCTTAAAGCACGGTCCCTCGTGCCTTAAAGCACGGTGCCTCGTGCCTTGAAGCACGGTGCCTCGTGCCTTAAAGCACGGACCCTCGTGCCTTAAAGCACGGTGCCTCGTGCCTTAAAGCACGGTGCCTCGTGCCTTAAAGCACGGTCCCTCGTGCCTTGAAGCACGGTGCCTCGTGCCTTAAAGCACGGACCCTCGTGCCTTAAAGCACGGACCCTCGTGCCTTAAAGCACGGTGCCTCGTGCCTTAAAGCACGGACCCTCGTGCCTTAAAGCACGGTGCCTCGTGCCTTAAAGCACGGACCCTCGTGCCTTAAAGCACGGTGCCTCGTGCCTTAAAGCACGGTGCCTCGTGCCTTAAAGCACGGTCCCTCGTGCCTTGAAGCACGGTGCCTCGTGCCTTAAAGCACGGACCCTCGTGCCTTAAAGCACGGACCCTCGTGCCTTAAAGCACGGTGCCTCGTGCCTTAAAGCACGGACCCTCGTGCCTTAAAGCACGGTGCCTCGTGCCTTAAAGCACGGACCCTCGTGCCTTAAAGCACGGTGCCTCGTGCCTTAAAGCACGGTGCCTCGTGCCTTAAAGCACGGACCCTCGTGCCTTAAAGCACGGTGCCTCGTGCCTTAAAGCACGGTCCCTCGTGCCTTGAAGCACGGTGCCTCGTGCCTTAAAGCACGGTCCCTCGTGCCTTAAAGCACGGTGCCTCGTGCTTTGAAGCACGGTGCCTCGTGCCTTAAAGCACGGACCCTCGTGCCTTAAAGCACGGTGCCTCGTGCCTTAAAGCACGGACCCTCGTGCCTTAAAGCACGGTGCCTCGTGCCTTAAAGCACGGACCTCGTGCCTAAAGCACGGTGCCTCGTGCCTTAAAGCACGGTCCCTCGTGCCTTGAAGCACGGTGCCTCGTGCCTTAAAGCACGGTCCCTCGTGCCTTAAAGCACGGTGCCTCGTGCCTTGAAGCACGGTGCCTCGTGCCTTGAAGCACGGTCCCTCGTGCCTTAAAGCACGGACCCTCGTGCCTTAAAGCACGGACCCTCGTGCCTTAAAGCACGGTGCCTCGTGCCTTAAAGCACGGTCCCTCGTGCCTTGAAGCACGGTGCCTCGTGCCTTAAAGCACGGTGCCTCGTGCCTTAAAGCACGGTGCCTCGTGCCTTGAAGCACGGTGCCTCGTGCCTTGAAGCACGGTCCCTCGTGCCTTAAAGAACGGTGCCTCGTGCCTTAAAGCACGGTCCCTCGTGCCTTAAAGCACGGTGCCTCGTGCCTTAAAGCACGGTCCCTCGTGCCTTAAAGCACGGTGCCTCGTGCCTTGAAGCACGGTCCCTCGTGCCTTGAAGCACGGTGCCTCGTGCCTTGAAGCACGGTCCCTCGTGCCTTAAAGCACGGTGCCTCGTGCCTTAAAGCACGGTGCCTCGTGCCTTGAAGCACGGTCCCTCGTGCCTTGAAGCACGGTGCCTCGTGCCTTGAAGCACGGTGCCTCGTGCCTTGAAGCACGGTGCCTCGTGCCTTAAAGCACGGTGCCTCGTGCCTTGAAGCACGGACCCCCGTGCCTTAAAGCACGGTGCCTCGTGCCTTGAAGCACGGTCCCTCGTGCCTTGAAGCACGGACCCCCGTGCCTTGAAGCATGGACACCCCTGTGGTTTAGCGCTTCTATTTGATTATAATAATAATAATAATAATTGAAGCATGGACTCCCGTGACTTGAAGCACGGTCCCTCGTGCCTTGAAGCATGGACCCCCGTGCCTTGAAGCACGGACTCCCGTGCCGCGGCTCGGTCTGAGACCAAGACTCGTGGTGGATCAGAGTCTGATCAACCAGGCTGTTACTGCTTGCCGCACGTACACTGACGTACGAACCACAGCCTGGCTGGTCAGGTACTGACTTTAGGTGCCTGTCCAGTGCCTTCTTGAAGACAGCGAGGGGTCTATTGGTAATCCCCCTTATGTATGTATATTTATCTATCTATCTATCTATCTATCTATCTATCTATCTATATATATATATATATATATATATATATATATATATATATATATATATATATATATATATATATATTATATTATATATATAGAGTGTAGATATACACAGTCACCTTTCGCTGTATATATATACAAATACACACTTGTGTGTATACACTAATACATAATACACCTCTATGTGTAAGCAGTATACAATGAAATATAATATTTATGAGTTGTTGGTTCTGTAATAATATTAATATAAATAATTAATGTATACTACTACTACTACTACTACTAGTAATAATAATAATATAATAATGTGTAGTAATATGATTATTATCTATGGAAATAAGAATAATTCGCTAATTTTGTGTTGTAAATTTTAATAAAACATCTGATCCCGCTTGTTGTTTTGCCTGAGTGCATGACCCCTGTTAGCGGGACCAAGAGCTATTGCTTGACCTTACACACACCCACACACACACACACAAACCTAAGATTAGCGTTCCGTTACCTTAACAAGGAATCGTTCAGGACACTGTACACCGTGTACGTCAGGCCCATACTAGAGTATGCAGCACCAGTCTGGAACCCACACCTGGTCAAGCACGTCAAGAAATTAGAGAAAGTGCAAAGGTTTGCGACAAGGCTAGTTCCACAACTCAGGGGACTGCCTTATGAAGAAAGGTTGAGGGAAATAGGACTAACAACACTGGAGGACAGAAGGGTTAGAGGAGACATGATAACGACATACAAAATACTGCGGGGAATCGACAAGGTAGATAGTGACAGGATGTTCCAGAGAGGAAACACAGAAACAAGGGAACACAACTGGAAGCTGAAGACTCAGATGAGTCAGAGGGATGTTAGGAAGCAATTCTTCAGCCATAGAGTAGTCAGGAAGTGGAATAGTTTAGCGAACGATATAGTGGAGGCGGGAACCATACATAGTTTTAAGACAAGGTATGATAGAGCTCACGGAGCAGGGAGAGCAGAGACCCAGTAGCGGACAGTGCAGAGGCGGGGCCAGGAGCTGAGTCTCGACCCCTGCAACCACAATTAGGTGAGTACAATTAGGTGAGTACACACACACATACATACGTACATGCAGGTTAAGGGAAATCGGCCTGACAACACTGGAGGACAGGAGAGATAGGGGGGACATGATAACGACATATAAAATATTTAGAGGAATTGAAAAGGTTGACAGAATGTTCCAGAGATGGGACACAGCAACAAGGGGACACAGTTGGAAGTTGACGACTCAGATGAATCACAGGGATGTTAGGAAGTATTTCTTCAATCACAGAGTGGTCGGGAAGTGGAATAGCTTGGGAAGCGATGTAGTGGAGGCAGGTTCCATACATAGCTTTAAGAAGAGGTATGATAAAGCTCATGGCGCAGGGAGAGTGACCCAGTAGCGGCAAGTGAAGAGGCTGGGCCAGGAGCTATGACTCGACCCCTGCAACCACAACTAGGTGAGTACACTCACCTCGCCTGCCTCACAAGAGTTATCTCCTTAAAGATGATTTTCTCATTACCCAAGAACACTTAAGATGCGACCTAAAGAAATGGCGATGGGTTGTAACGACCACTGCTGGTCGTTACAAGGGTGTTAGTGGGCCTTCTTAGCGACGTGTGGTAAAGGGGCTTTTGATTCAAGTAACTGGAGCTATCCTTCCCTTTCTCGGGTCGAACCTGACTGTATCTCATTCACCCAGGCGTATATGACCCCTCACGGGTTTATCGCTTCCCTGTAGATAATAGCCAGGCATACTGGATTGAGATAGGCCTACCAGACTGAGATAGGCCTACTGGGAATAAGGAAGAATAACAGGTTTTACACATCGAATGTGTTATTTGTGACACAGTGCTGTGTGTGAGTGACACAGTGCTGTGTGTGAGTGACACAGTGCTGTGTGTGAGTGACAGTGCTGTGTGTGAGTGACAGTGCTGTGTGTGAGTGACACAGTGCTGTGTGTGAGTGACAGTGCTGTGTGTGAGTGACACAGTGCTGTGTGTGAGTGACACAGTGCGGTGTGTGAGTGACACAGTGCTGTGTGATTGACAGTGCTGTGTGTGAGTGACACAGTGCTGTGTGTGAGGGACACAGTGCTGTGTGTGAGTGACAGTGCTGTGTGTGAGTGACACAGTGCTGTGTGTGAGTGACACAGTGCGGTGTGTGAGTGACACAGTGCTGTGTGAGGGACACAAGGCTGTGTGTGAGTGACAGTGGTGTGTGTGAGTGACACAGTGCGGTGTGTGAGTGACACAGTGCGGTGTGTGAGTGACACAGTGCGGTGTGTGAGTGACAGTGCTGTGTGTGAGTGACACAGTGCTGTGTGTGAGTGACACAGTGCGGTGTGTGAGTGACACAGTGCGGTGTGTGAGTGACACAGTGCTGCGTGAGTGACACAAGGCTGTGTGTGAGTGACACAGTGCTGAGTGTGAGTGACACAGTGCGGTGTGTGAGTGACACAGTGCGGTGTGTGAATGACACAGTGCTGTGTGTGAGTGACACAGTGCTGTGTGTGAGTGACACAGTGCTGTGTGAGTGACACAGTGCTGTGTGAGTGACACAATGCTGTGTGTGAGTGACACAGTGCTGTGTGTGACACAGTGCTGTGTGTGAGTGACACAGTGCGGTGTGTGAGTGACACAGTGCTGTGTGTGAGTGACACAGTGCTGTGTGTGAGTGACACAGTGCTGTGTGAGTGACACAGTGCGGTGTGTGAGTGACACAGTGATGTGTGTGAGTGACACAGTGCTGTGTGTGAGTGACATAGTGCTGTGTGTGAGTGACACAGTGCTGTGTGCGAGTGACACAGCGTTGTCTGTGACACAGTGCTGTGTGACACAGTGTTGTCTGTGACACAGTGCTGTGTGTGAGTGACACAGTGCTGTGTGTGAGTGACACAGTGCTGTGTGAGTGACACAGTGCTGTGTGTGAGTGACACAGTGCTGTGTGAGTGACACAGTGCTGTGTGAGTGACACAGTACTGTGTGTGAGTGACACAGTGCTGTGTGTGACACAGTGCTGTGTGTGAGTGACACAGTGCGGTGTGTGAGTGACACAGTGCTGTGTGTGAGTGACACAGTGCGGTGTGTGAGTGACACAGTGCTGTGAGTGACACAGTGCGGTGTGTGAGTGACACAGTGCTGTGTGTGAGTGACACAGTGCTGTGTGTGAGTGACACAGTGCTGTGTGTGAGTGACACAGTGCTGTGTTGTTTGTGACACAGTGCTGTGTGTGAGTGACACAGTGCTGTGTGTGAGTGACACAGTGCTGTGTGTGAGTGACACAGTGCTGTGTGTGAGTGACACAGTGCTGTGTGTGAGTGACACAGTGCTGTGTGTGAGTGACACAGTGCTGTGTGTGAGTGACACAGTGCTGTGTGTGAGTGACACAGTGCTGTGTGCGAGTGACAGTGCTGTGTGTGAGTGACACAGTGCTGTGTGCGAGTGACAGTGCTGTGTGTGAGTGACACAGCGTTGTCTGTGACACAGTGCTGTGTCTGAGTGACACAGTGCTGTGTGACACAGTGTTTTCTGTGATACAGTGCTGTGTGTGAGTGACACAGTGCTGTGTGTGAGTGACACAGTGCTGTGTGTGAGTGACACAGTGCTGTGTGTGAGTGACACAGCGTTGTCTGTGACACAGTGCTGTGTGTGAGTGACACAGTGTTGTCTGTGATACAGTGCTGTGTGTGACACAGTGCTGTGTGTGAGTGACACAGCGTTGTCTGTGACACAGTGCTCTGTGTGACACAGTGCTGTGTGTGAGTGACACAGTGCTGTGTGTGAATGACACAGCGTTGTCTGTGACACAGTGCTCTGTGTGACACAGTGTTGTGTGTGAATGACACAGCGTTGTCTGTGACAAAGTAGAACCTGTCTAGTATGGGCCAGTAGGCCTTCAGTAGTGTTTTTCCAATCTTATGTTCTTGTGTACATAAGACTCCATTCTCCTGCTGGAGCTTCACATCATTCCAGACCAGGAGCTGAACTCTTCTCCAGGCTGAGGGACTCACCACCACCATGGAGCTGAACTCTTCTCCAGGCTGAGGGACTCACCACCACCATGGAGCTGAGATCTTCTCCAGGCAGAGGGACTCACCACCACCATGGAGCTGAGATCTTCTCCAGGCTGAGGGACTCACCACCACCATGGAGCTGAGATCTTCTCCAGGCTGAGGGACTCACCACCACCATGGAGCTGAGATCTTCTCCAGGCTGAGGGACTCACCACCACCATGGAGCTGAGATCTTCTCCAGGCTGAGGGACTCACCACCACCATGGAGCTGAGATCTTCTCCAGGCTGAGGGACTCACCACCACCATGGAGCTGAGATCTTCTCCAGGCTGAGGGACTCACCACCTCAAACACTATTTCCCACAGGGTGATGGACTGATTACACCATCTTTACCTCGCCACTATTCCTGCTGCCTACAATTTATTCACCTCTGTGTTTGACTAAAGAAACTATAGAAATGGCTTTGAAAACTGACAAAATGATGACTGAGATTCTTATGCAACATATGGGTATCATTATTGTGCAACCTAAGTCAGTGTTGCACAGGTGTCTTACTGCATGTTGAAGCCTAGTGTTATAGATAATTTTCATCATATAAGACCCCTGGTTAGGCAAACAAGACCCCCGTGTTGGCAAGATCTTGGTACAATCAAGATCCCCGTGTAGACAAGACCCTGATATAAACAAGACCACCCCGTGTACACAAGACCTTGGTACAAACAAGACCCCCGTGTAAACAAGACCCTTGTACAAACAGGACCCCCATGTAGACAAAACCCTGGTACAGTCAAGACACCCCCGTGTAAACAAGACCCTCTTACAAACAAGACCCCCCTTGTAGACAAGTGTCTCGCGAGAAGGAAAATCTACATCACTTATTCAACTTTAGTCCCAGCCATATATTCACATTTTTCCTCTCAATTAATTCCCAAGAATTTCATCTAGCAGTACCACGTAAAAAAATAGTCTCAGACGCTGCCTACATCCCAACATTTTCATGACTGGATTAGTTGTATGTATTTTTCAAAGGTGTCTCAGTTATTTCAGTTATAGACAAAGAACGTAGAACCATAGGTGGATAAGAATAATAGGGGACCTCACAGAGAAGTGTGACCCTCACAGAGAAGGCCACAACAACACACTTCTTGGCTTAGAAACACTTGTGGTCGCCACTGCCGAGAGGCTCTCTCAGGGTAAGTGTAAACTGTGTTGCTTATGTATTGCACACACTTCATTGTGTGTTGCAGGCGCTTCCTGGAGTGTTGCACACTCATGTGTTGCAGGCGCTTCTGGAGTGTTGTACACACTCATGTATTGCAGGATCTTCCAGAAGTGATGTACACACTCATGTGTTGCAGGATCTTCCTAAAGTGTTGTACACCCCCATGTGTTGCATGATCTTCCTAAAGTGATGTACACTCTCATGTATTGCAGGATCTTCCTAAAGTGTTGTACACCCCATGTGTTGCATGATCTTCCAGAAGTGATGTACACCCTCATGTGTTGCAGGATCTTCCTAAAGTGTTGTACACCCTCATGTGTTGCAAGCTCTTCCTGGAACGTTGTACACCCTCATGTGTTGCAGGATCTTCCTAAAGTGTAGTACACCCTCATGTATTTCTGGATCTTCCTGAAGTGTTGTACACTCTCATGTGTTGATGGATCTTCCTGAAGTGTTGTACACTCTCATGTGTTGCAGGATCTTCCTGAAGTGTTGCACACTCTCATGTGTTGCAGGATCTTCCAGAAGTGTTGTACACTCTCATGTGTTGCAGGATCTTCCTGAAGTGTTGTTCACCCTCATGTGTTGCATGATCTTCCTGAAGTGTTGTACACTCTCATGTGTTGCAGGCTCTTCCTGAAGTGTTGTACACCCTCGTGTTGCAGGCGCTTCCAGAAGTGTTGTACACCCTCATGTGTTGCAGGATCTTCCTGAAGTGTTGTACACTCTCATGTGTTGCAGGATCTTCCTGAAGTGTTGTACATCCTCATATGTTGCAGGATCTTCCTGAAGTGTTGCACACCCTCATGTGTTGCAGGATCTTCCTGAAGTGTTGTACATCCTCATATGTTGCAGGATCTTCCTGAAGTGTTGTACACCCTCATGTGTTGCAGGATCTTCCTGAAGTGTTGTACACCCTCATGTGTTGCAGTATCTTCCTGAAGTGTTGTACACCCTCATGTGTTGCAGGCTCTTCCTGAAGTGTTGTACATCCTCATGTGTTGCAGGATCTTCCTGAAGTGTTGCACACTCTTCCTTGAATACTACGAACACTTGTACTTGCACTGAAACAAATTGGTATCCTCCACTAAACAAAGTTATTAATTAAAATAATAAATAACTAAATGCATTTTTGAAACCGTTGTCCTGAATCATAACCATAATACATTGTTTCTGTGGCCTCATACACTCATACAATAGCAAATGTATTATCCAAAAAATTATTCCTCCACGTATAAATAATGTGTTGAGATTTTCTCCTTGAGATACAAGGTGTTTTAAAGATATGGACCCGATTTCAAAGCAGTTTGCATTGGAATTGGGTCCATCAATTTGAAACACACTGTATATAATAATGCGAAAAGCATGAGAAGAAATGCCGAGGGAGTCAGCGGCAGCGATGTTCAATGTTTGAACTGTCTAATTGGTGCGAGTGTCTACACAGAGCCATGTGTTGAACTGTCTAATTGGTGCGAGTGTCTACACAGAGCCATGTGTTGAACTGTCTAATTGGTGCGAGTGTCTACACAAAGCCATGTGTTGAACTGTCTAATTGGTGCGAGTGTCTACACAGAGCCATGTGTTGAACTGTCTAATTGGTGCGAGTGTCTACACAGAGCCATGTGTTGAACTGTCTAATTGGTGCGAGTGTCTACACAGAGCCATGTGTTGAACTGTCTAATTGGTGTGAGTGTCTACACAGAGCCATGTGTTGAACTGTCTAATTGGTGCGAGTGTCTACACAGAGCCATGTGTTGAACTGTCTAATTGGTGTGAGTGTCTACACAGAGCCATGTGTTGAACTGTCTAATTGGTGCGAGTGTCTACACAGATCCATGTGTTGAACTGTCTAATTGGTGCGAGTGTCTACACAGAGCCATGTGTTGAACTGTCTGATTGGTGCGAGTGTCTACACAGAGCCATGTGTTGAACTGTCTAATTGGTGCGAGTGTCTACACAGAGCCATGTGTTGAACTGTCTAATTGGTGCGAGTGTCTACACAGAGCCATGTGTTGAACTGTCTAATTGGTGCGAGTGTCTACACAGAGCCATGTGTTGAACTGTCTAATTGGTGCGAGTGTCTACACAGAGCCATGTGTTGAACTGTCTAATTGGTGCGAGTGTCTACACAGAGCCATGTGTTGAACTGTCTAATTGGTGCGAGTGTCTACACAGAGCCATGTGTTGAACTGTCTAATTGGTGCGAGTGTCTACACAGAGCCATGTGTTGAACTGTCTAATTGGTGTGAGTGTCTACACAGAGCCATGTGTTGAACTGTCTAATTGGTGCGAGTGTCTACACAGAGCCATGTGTTGAACTGTCTAATTGGTGTGAGTGTCTACACAGAGTCATGTGTTGAACTGTGTAATTGGTGCGAGTGTCTACACAGATCCATGTGTTGAACTGTCTAATTGGTGCGAGTGTCTACACAGAGCCATGTGTTGAACTGTCTAATTGGTGCGAGTGTCTACACAGAGCCATATGTTGAACTGTCTAATTGGTGCGAGTGTCTACACAGAGCCATGTGTTGAACTGTCTAATTGGTGCGAGTGTCTACACAGAGCCATGTGTTGAACTGTCTAATTGGTGCGAGTGTCTACACAGAGCCACGTGTTGAACTGTCTAATTGGTGCGAGTGTCTACACAGAGCCATGTGTTGAACTGTCTAATTGGTGCGAGTGTCTACACAGAGCCATGTGTTGAACTGTCTAATTGGTGCGAGTGTCTACACAGAGCCATGTGTTGAACTGTCTAATTGGTGCGAGTGTCTACACAGAGCCATGTGTTGAACTGTCTAATTGGTGCGAGTGTCTACACAGAGCCATGTGTTGAACTGTCTAATTGGTGCGAGTGTCTACACAGAGCCATGTGTTGAACTGTCTAATTGGTGCGAGTGTCTACACAGAGCCATGTGTTGAACTGTCTAATTGGTGCGAGTGTCTACACAGAGCCATGTGTTGAACTTCATAATGAGAAAGTCTTGAGCAGTTTAGGACGGAAAAATATTTTAAATTACATGCCATATTTTCGGAGTTAAAAACATTTTGGTTAATATTAACACACCTGTTAATTTATTGAGGATCTCAGGTTAATATACACCTGTGTTTCTTGTGGTATAGTGGACTTACTGAAGGTGATCGTTATACCGAGGTATCTATAATGTTTAAACCAGCTGATAGCAGAAAAAGGTAATTGTTTATAATCATAGCCATAATTTTTAAAGGTGGTGGAGGGGTAAGCCAGTGGAAGGTCTCGGTCAGATGACCAAAAGCTTCAGCTGCGGGTCATCATATATATGACTAAGACGCGCGTCAGGAAACACTTGTCCTGTTTCCTGACAAACCTAACCTAATATGCTGCACTTTCACCAACATTAATGGACTGAACACGTCGACTCCAGGTTGAAGGACTGATTACCTCAAACTCCTCTTCATCTTCCACCATTTCTAAGCAATGGACTGAAGAAGCCACTGGCGGCCGAACATTTCTACAATATACTAAATTTCCCAAAGACAACTAAGCGAGTGCATATATTTTGTCTTTAATGGGTGAAAAATATTGTTACAACCAGGAATAATATATAAAATAATAATATAATAATAATTTTTGTTTTTACAAGTAGTACTTGACACAACTTATACAGACCATAGTTGACATCAATGACATACTACTATATAGAAAGCCACTTGTTATGCAGAGCATTTCGGACAATTTAGGTTAATTTTGTCCCCAGGATGCGACCCACACCAGTCGACTAACACCAAGGTACCTATTTTAGTGCTAGGTGAACAGGGACTGGACTGTAGGTGTCTTAAGGAAACACGCCTAGTGCTTTCACCCGTACCGGGGATCGAACCACGAACACTCCGTGTGTGATCTGAGTGCGCCACTATAACATGCAGTGTGAGACGCGTAGCCGGACACATCAATATGTGTCTACTCATCATCGATGTGTCCTCACAAAATGTTGGAGCCGAGCATCATAAAAAAAATGCAATTTTCTCCCAGAAATGAAGGTAATTGCCATGAAATTAAAGCACTTACTTAATCACCTTCTTCAAAAAGATGATATTTTCTCAGCTGACCAGGAATGACCTGACGGGTACATAACCACAGCAACACAACTGTCGCGTTGACCTCAGCTGACCCTCACAGACGTGGTCAAAGGAATACAGAAGGAAGGCGTAAAGAAGGCAACTAATGGTGAGAAGACTGTAAGTGAAGGGAAGCATTTACTGATAGATTGTTTTGATTAAGCAGTGTTGCTCCCTTACTCTCCAAGACTGTTATAGACTGGCAAGCAAACCTAGATGTGTTTCCCCTGTCATATTCCCTCCCATAGGACGCATATTACACACATAGAGAAGCCTTTATCAAGTTATATGAGCACTCTCTCATCTTCACACTCCCTCTCTACATCCCTCCCCACTCTCCTATCCTCACACTCCCTCTCAACATCCCTCCCCACTCTCCTATCCTCACACTCCCTCTCAACATCCCTCCCCACTCTCCTATCCTCACACTCCCTCTCAACATCCCTCCCCACTCTCCTATCCTCACACTCCCTCTCAACATCCCCCCCCACTCTCCTATCCTCACACACCCTCTCAACATCCCTCCCCACTCTCCTATCCTCACACTCCCTCTCAACATCCCCCACTCTCCTATCCTCACACACCCTCTCAACATCCCTCCCCACTCTCCTATCCTCACACTCCCTCTCAACATCCCTCCCACTCTCCTATCTTCACACTCCCTCTCAACATCCCTCCCACTCTCCTATCTTCACACTCCCTCTCAACATCCCCCACTCTACTATCCTCACACTCCCTCTCAACATCCCTCCCACTCTCCTATCCTCACACTCCTCTCAACATCCCTCCCACTCTCCTATCCTCACACTCCCTCTCAACATCCTCCCCACTCTCCTATCTTCACACTCCCTCTCAACATCCCCCCACTCTCCTATCCTCACACTCCCTCTCAACATCCCTCCCACTCTCCTATCTTCACACACCCTCTCAACATCCCTCCCACTCTCCTATCTTCACACTCCCTCTCAACATCCCCCCCACTCTACTATCCTCACACTCCCTCTCAACATCCCTCCCACTCTCCTATATTCACACACCCTCTCAACATCCCTCCCACTCTCCTATCTTCACACTCCCTCTCAACATCCCCCTCACTCTCCTATCCTCACACTCCCTCTCAACATCCCTCCCACTCTCCTATCTTCACACTCCCTCTCAACATCCCTCCCACTCTCCTGTCCTCACACTCCCTCTCAACATCCCTCCCACTCTCTTATCTTCACACTCCCTCCTTCACACACTCATCTCCTCCCCTCCATCACACACTCTTTCACTTCCTGGCGTCACATCATCACTCACCGTCAGCTGGTGGTTCAATTTAGAGTGTGTCACAGTGGAAATGACCTGCATCTCCACCTTCCAAATGTGTCACCATCAGTGACGTACCAGAGACACTTAACACAACCTTATTATCCCTTTACACACACACACACACACACACCATCGATTGGTCCCAGGTTCGTATCCTGGGCAGGCCGAGACATATGGACGAGTCTCCTCACACCCACTGTCCCTGTTAACCTTCAGTGAAAAGGTACCTGGGAGTTAGTCGATCGTTGTGGGTCGCATCCTGGGGAATGGTCAAGTACTACAAACTACTGAGAAAATCGAATGTCTCTCAACTGACCTAATGATGCACTATCTGTGCCCAAAGTACTACGCCTCAGCAATGCTTCAGAGTGTGTCAGGGAAGGATAGAGCCCGCCTACTTGCAGTGAGAGCTCCTCATGCAGGGGACTTTCTTTTGGCTGTTCCCAACTCCAGCCTTGGCACACGCCTCGACCCACAGACCATCCGCATTGGTGTTGCCCTTCGACTTGCCGCCCCTATTCTCGCCGAACACAGGTGTATTTGTGGCAGTGAAGCAGCAGACCGATTCGGGTACCATGGTCTTGTGTGTCGTAAATCCGAGGGAAAGATTGCAAGACATGAAGAGGTTAATAACATTATCAAGAGGAGCCTCACAACAGCCGGATGCCCAGCAGTAAGGGAACCACCCCAACTATGCAGATCTGATGGCAACCAAAAGCGTCCAGATGGTATCACCCTTCAAGCCTGGACAGACGGCAAGCAGGTGGTGTGGGACTACACATGTGCATCTACCTTGGCTGATACCTATCTCCAGTACACCAGGGAGGAAGGAGGGGCTGCTGCCACCTTCAGGGAGTCCCAGAAGTCGAGAAAATATGGAGAACTTGCCCATCATTATATGTTTGTTCCCATAGGCTCAGAGACCCTTGGCTCATGGGGAAAGAGTGCATCTAAGTTCCTCAAGGAGCTGGGCAAAAGACTCAACAGGGTAACTAGGGATCCCAGGGCAGCTAGTTTTCTGTTCCAGCGACTCAGCGCTGCTGTTCAGAGGGTAATGCATGCTGTATTCTGGGCACGCGCACCAGCTCGGAAGAGCTGGATGAGATTTTCGCATTATAATCAGTGACAAAGATATAACAATATGTACTAGACATGTATCTCTCACCTCGTGTACTGTATATGCCATCTTTATATCAACAATGTATCTCTCAAATCTTTTGTACCATATTATGTAATAAAACATACCTATTGGTAAAAAAATTAAAAGATGGGGTGGTAGGAGAAGTGGAATATTCAAATGGCATCAGGAAGAAATCCAAATATTCTTCCTTGAAGCCTTTTATCCACTTCTCCGAGGCTATGGGTCCCACAATTTGTACCAGAGGTGGACCCCATCCTATATATTGAAATATATATATATATATATATATATATATATATATATATATATATAACAATAACAACACTGCGACTAGCCAATGATTCGAACCCATGTCGTTTTGGCCCACCTCATGGTGAGCGAAAATCACACATGACGCCCTAACCCACAGGACCACGCACAGGATTGCGTCGTCCTGTGGGTTAGAGCGTCATGTGTGATTTTCGCTATCCATGAGGCGGGACAAAAAGACATGGGTTCGAATCCTCGGCTAGTCGCAGTGTTCTTATTGGTCTATTTATTTTGGAGACAATGAAAGGCTTCACAAGTGCTCCCATATATTTTATATATGAACTTGCTATATTAAGTGCTCCAGGTACAGTATAGACAGATATAGAAAAATTACATTTATATATTAGCAGTTAATTCTAATTTTTAGGAGATTACAGATGTACATACAAGTAATATAAATCGGCTCTCAGGAGAAGTAATTACTAAGAGAAACTGGTCTACACAGATGTACATAGCTGGATATATATATATATATATATATGTACATGGATGTACACAGATGTATATAGAGGTACACAGATATAAATGGACGTACATAGATGTACAATGATGTGCATAAATAAGTTTATGTTTAAAAAGATGAAGCCAAATCTTGAATCCGAAGTCAAGAAGATAAAGAAGACCAAGGAAATAAGAAGCAAAAGAAGAAGAAGAAGAGGAACAGAGAAGATGAATATGAAGAAGATGGTAAAGATGAACAAGAAGAACGGCAAGCAACTTGAAAATGAAGAACAAGAAATATCCTGAAAAAAAGAATAGGGGAAAAGAAGAGGAAGAGAACACAGAAAGAATAAGAAAAAGATGAAGAAAAATTAAAAAAAAGAACGAAAATAAAAGAACAAGAAAATGAAGAATTACAACCAAAGAATAAATAAAATGGTATGAACAAGGTGAAGAACAGGTGTTGAGAAGCACTAGAACACGTGAGTGGTAAAGAACAGGTGTTGAGAAGCACTAGAACACGTGAGTGGTGAAGAACAGGTGTTGAGAAGCACTAGAACACGTGAGTGGTGAAGAACAGGTGTTGAGAAGCACTAGAACACGTGAGTGGTGAAGAACAGGTGTTGAGAAGCACTAGAACACGTGAGTGGTGAAGAACAGGTGTTGAGAAGCACTAGAACACGTGAGTGGTGAAGAACAGGTGTTGAGAAGCACTAGAACACGTGAGTGGTGAAGAACAGGTGTTGAGAAGCACTAGAACACGTGAGTGGTGAAGAACAGGTGTTGAGAAGCACTAGAACACG
>WNWK01000716.1:112500-210000 GCA_009830355.1 Cherax destructor
GAGCACCAGCAGGTCTCCCAGTGCCAGCGATATGATGTATGTATTGGGTACATTCCTCAGGTTCTTGTTGCGAATAAAAATGACGATCAGCGCGCCATTACCTAGGAGACGGGAGATGAAGATGTTAGTGTGGAAATGATGATCAGGGCGCCATTACCTAGGAGACGGGAGATGAAGATGTTAGTGTGGAAATGATGATCAGGGCGCCATTACCTGGGAGACGGGAGATAAAGATGTTAGTGTGGAAATGATGATCAGGGCGCCATTACCTAGGAGACGGGAGATGAAGATGTTAGTGTGGAAATGATGATCAGGGCGCCATTACCTGGGAGACGGGAGATGAAGATGTTAGTGTGGAAATGATGATCAAGGCGCCATTACCTAGGAGACGGGAGATGAAGATGTTAGTGTGGAAATGATGATCAAGGCGCCACTACCTGGGAGACGGGAGATGAAGATGTTAGTGTGGAAATGATGATCAGGGCGACATTACCTGGGAGACGGGAGATGAAGATGTTAGTGTGGAAATGATGATCAGGGCGCCATTACCTGGGAGACGGGAGATAAAGATGTTAGTGTGGAAATGATGATCAGGGCGCCATTACCTAGGAGACGGGAGATGAAGATGTTAGTGTGGAAATGATGATCAGGGCGCCATTACCTGGGAGACGGGAGATGAAGATGTTAGTGTGGAAATGATGATCAAGGCGCCATTACCTAGGAGACGGGAGATGAAGATGTTAGTGTGGAAATGATGATCAAGGCGCCACTACCTGGGAGACGGGAGATGAAGATGTTAGTGTGGAAATGATGATCAGGGCGACATTACCTGGGAGACGGGAGATGAAGATGTTAGTGTGGAAATGATGATCAGGGCGCCATTACCTAGGAGACGGGAGATGAAGATGTTAGTGTGGAAATGATGATCAAGGCGCCATTACCTAGGAGACGGGAGATGAAGATGTTAGTGTGGAAATGATGATCAAGGCGCCACTACCTGGGAGACGGGAGATGGATGAGAAGCGAAAGTGAAAATGATGCCCAGTGCGTCATTACCAGGACGACGGGAAGAGGAGCAGTGGGTGATAATTTAAAAATGATAATCACAAATGCCAGTTGTCAAGGTAATGATTCTTCCTAGACAAATTCAACACGTTGTGAGTGACTCTGTAATAATCTAGAGAGAACAGAAACGCCGTTTCATTTTAATGTCCAATTTGTGGGTTAATGCAGAAACTGAACTGGAAATAAACTTAGAGATGCTGAGAAAATGAACTAGACTTGAAACCAGAGTGTGAGAGTCAGTGAGAGTCAGTGAGAGTCAGTGAGAGTCAGTGAGAGTCAGTGAGAGTCAGTGAGAGTCAGTGAGAGTCAGTGAGAGTCAGTGAGAGTCAGTGAGAGTCAGTGAGAGACAGTGAGAGTCAGTGAGAGTCAGTGAGAGTCAGTGTCAGTGAGAGTCAGTGAGAGTCAGTGAGAGTCAGTGAGAGTCAGTGAGAGCCAGTGAGAGTCAGTGAGAGTCAGTGAGAGCCAGTGAGAGTCAGTGAGAGCCAGTGAGAGTCAGTGAGAGTCAGTGAGAGCCAGTGAGAGTCAGTGAGAGTCAGTGAGAGCCAGTGAGAGTCAGTGAGAGCCAGTGAGAGTCAGTGAGAGTCAGTGAGAGCCAGTGAGAGTCAGTGAGAGTCAGTGAGAGCCAGTGAGAGTCAGTGAGAGACAGTGAGAGTCAGTGAGAGTCAGTGAGAGTCAGTGTCAGTGTGAGATGTCAGTGAGAGTCAGTGAGAGTCCAGTGAGAGCCAGGTGAGAGCATCAGTGTGAGTCAGTAGTCAGTGAGAGTCAGTGAGTCAGTGAGAGTCAGTGAGAGTCAGTGAGAGACAGTGAGAGTCAGTGAGAGTCAGTGAGAGTGTCAGTGAGAGTCAGTGAGAGTCAGTGAGAGTCAGTGAGAGACAGTGAGAGTCAGTGAGAACAGTGAGAGTCAGTGAGAGTCAGTGAGAGTCAGTGAGAGTCAGTGAGAGCAGTGAGAGTCAGTGAGAGTCAGTGAGAGACAGTGAGAGTCAGTGAGAGTCAGTGAGAGCAGTGGAGAGTCAGTAGAGACAGTGAGAGTCAGTGAGAGTCAGTGAGAGTCAGTGTCAGTGAGAGTCAGTGAGAGTCAGTGAGAGTCAGTGAGAGACAGTGAGAGTCAGTGAGAGTCAGTGAGAGTCAGTGAGAGTCAGTGAGAGTCAGTGAGAGACAGTGAGAGTCACTGAGAGTCAGTGAGAGTCAGTGTCAGTGAGAGTCAGTGAGAGTCAGTGAGAGTCAGTGAGAGACAGTGAGAGTCAGTGAGAGTCAGTGAGAGCCAGTGAGAGTCAGTGAGAGTCAGTGATGCAGTGAGAGTCAGTGAGAGTCAGTGAGAGTCAGTGAGAGCAGTGAAGTACGGTAGTGAGAGTCATAAGAGTGAGAGTCATGTCAACCTGTGAGTGACAAGACATGACAGTGAGTGAGAGTAGTGAATCACTTGAGTGAACAATGTTACATACACTTGAGTGAACAATCTTACATACACTTGAGTGAGCAATGTTACATACACTTGAGTGAACAATGTTACATACACTTGAGTGAACAATGTTACATACACTTGAGTGAACAATCTTACATACACTTGAGTGAACAATGTTACATACACTTGAGTGAACAATGTTACATACACTTGAGTGAACAATCTTACATACACTTGAGTGAACAATGTTACATACACTTGAGTGAACAATCTTACATACACTTGAGTGAACAATCTTACATACACTTGAGTGAACAATCTTACATACACTTGAGTGAACAATCTTACATACACTTGAGTGAACAATCTTACATACACTTGAGTGAACAATCTTACATACACTTGAGTGAATAATGTTACATACACTTGAGTGAACAATGTTACATACACTTGAGTGAACAATTTACATACACTTGAGTGAACAATTTACATACACTTGAGTACAAACAATGTATTACATACACTTGAGTGAACAATCTTACATACACTTGAGTGAACAATGTTACATACACTTGAGTGAACAATGTTACATACACTTGAGTGAACAATGTTACATACACTTGAGTGAACAATGTTACATACACTTGAGTGAACAATCTTACATACACTTGAGTGAACAATGTTACATACACTTGAGTGAACAATGTTACATACACTTGAGTGAACAATGTTACATACACTTGAGTGAACAATGTTACATACACTTGAGTGAACAATGTTACATACACTTGAGTGAACAATCTTACATACACTTGAGTGAACAATGTTACATACACTTGAGTGAACAATCTTACATACACTTGAGTGAACAATCTTACATACACTTGAGTGAACAATCTTACATACACTTGAGTGAACAATCTTACATACACTTGAGTGAACAATGTTACATACACTTGAGAGAACAATCTTACATACACTTGAGTGAACAATCTTACATACACTTGAGTGAACAATGTTACATACACTTGAGTGAACAATGTTACATACACTTGAGTGAACAATCTTACATACACTTGAGTGAACAATCTTACATACACTTGAGTGAACAATCTTACATATACTTGAGTGAACAATGTTACATACACTTGAGTGAACAATCTTACATACACTTAAGTGAAGAATCTTGCATACACTTGAGTGAACAATGTTACATACACTTGAGTGAACAATCTTACATACACTTGAGTGAACAATCTTACATACACTTGAGTGAACAATCTTACATACACTTGAGTGAACAATCTTACATACACTTGAGTGAACAATGTTACATACACTTGAGTGAACAATGTTACATACACTTGATTGAACAATCTTACATACACTTGAGTGAACAATCTTACATACACTTGAGTGAACAATCTTACATACACTTGAGTGAACAATCTTACATACACTTGAGTGAACAATCTTACATACACTTGAGTGAACAATCTTACATACACTTGAGTGAACAATCTTACATACACTTGAGTGAACAATCTTACATACACTTGAGTGAACAATCTTACATACACTTGAGTAAACAATCTTACATACACTTGAGTGAACAATCTTACATACACTTGAGTGAACAATGTTACATACACTTGAGTGAACAATCTTACATACACTTGAGTGAACAATGTTACATACACTTGAGTGAACAATCTTACATACACTTGAGTGAACAATGTTACATACACTTGAGTGAACAATCTTACATACACTTGAGTGAACAATCTTACATACACTTGAGTGAACAATCTTACATACACTTGAGTGAACAATCTTACATACACTTGAGTGAACAATCTTACATACACTTGAGTGAACAATCTTACATACACTTGAGTGAATAATGTTACATACACTTGAGTGAACAATGTTACATACACTTGAGTGAACAATCTTACATACACTTGAGTGAACAATCTTACATACACTTGAGTGCACACACATGTGACTACATACACTTGAGTGAACAATCTTACATACACTTAGTGAACAATTTACATACACTGAGTGAAACAATCCAACATACATACTTGAGTGAACAATCTTACATACACTTGAGTGACAATCTTACATACACTAGTGAACAATCTACATACACTTGAGTGAACAATTACAACTGTGAACATTTACTCACTGAAGTGAACAATCTACATACACTGTGAAACACATCACAACAACACATACTGAGTGAACAATCTTACATACACTTGAGTGAACAATTTACATACACTTGAGTGAACAATCTTACATACACTTGAGTGAACAATCTTACATACACTTGAGTGAACAATCTTACATACACTTGAGTGAAAATCTTACATACACTTGAGTGAACAATCCTACATACACTTAGTGAACAATCTTACATACACTTGAGTGAACAATCTTACAACACTTAGTGAACAATTTACATACACTTGAGTGAACAATCACAACACTTGAGTGAACAATCTTACATACACTTGAGTGAACAATCTACATACACTTAGTGAACAATCTTCATCACTTGAGTGAACAATCTTACATACACTTTAGTGAACAATCTTACATACACTTGAGTGAACAATCTTACATACACTTGAGTGAACAATCTACATACACTTGGTGAACAATCTTACATACACTTAGTGAACAATCTTACATACACTTGAGTGAACAATCTACATACACTTGAGTGAACAATCTTACATACACTTAGTGAACAATCTTACATACACTTAGTGAACAATCTTACATACACTTGAGTGAACAATCTTACATACACATTGAGTGAACAATCTTACATACACTTGAGTGAACAATGCTTACATACACTTGAGTGAAAATCTTCATACACTGAGTGAACAATGTTACATACACTTGATGAACAATCTTACATACACTTAGTAAAATTTCAACACTTGTGAACAATCTACATACACTTGAGTAACAATCTTACATACACTGATGAACAATCACACACTGAGGAACAATCTACATAACAGACAATCTACAACACTTGAGGAACAATCTTCAACACTTGAGTGAACAACTACATAACGAGTGAACAATCTTACATACATGAGGAACAATCTGACAACACGAGGAACAATCTTACATACATGAGAGTGAGACAATGTACATAACTTGAGTGAACAATCTTGACGAGTGAAAATGACATTGAGGAAAATCTTACTACCTTGAGTGAACAATTTACATACACTTGAGTGAACAATCTACATACATTGGTGAACATCTTATACACTTGGTGAAAATCTTATACTTGTGAACAACTTACAACACTTGTAACAATCTATACATATCAACATGAGTGAACAATCATTACATAACACTGGAGAACAGATCTACAAACGAGAAACTCACAAGTGAGACAATCTACAACACGAGTGAACAATCAACATACAAAGTGAAACTGCTACACACTGAGTGAAAACTAATACACTGAGTGAACAGATCTAAGACTGAGGAACAATCTACAACACTTAAGTGAACAATCTAATACATTGAGGAACAATCTACATACACTTAGTAACAATCTACATACATTATAACATCTTACATACACATTGAGTGAACAATCTTACATACACTTGAGTGAACAATCTCTACATACACCTGCACACAAATTTACATACACCTCCAAACAATCTTACATACACTTGCAGCAACAATCTACAACAACACTAGCACAACAATCTACAACAACATGCACAACAATCTACAACAAATGACACAATCTACAAATTATGAACAAATGACAACAACATTGAGAACAATTGACAACACATCTAAAGGAACAACCTGCCACACACGAGAATACAATAATTCATACTTGCTATCAAAAAAAGTCACCAGAATGAACTAGGCGATGAGAGATAAATTTACGGTGACGAAAGAATTGAGAAATCTCACTATTAATAACAAAAGCAAGATCAAAGGAGAAACTATTAGAATAAATAAAGAGAGAGAGAGAGAGAGAGAGAGAGAGGAGAGAGAGAGAGGAGAGAGAGGAGAGAGAGAGAGAGAGAGAGAAGAGAGAGAGAGAGAGAGAGAGAGAGAGATATTTAGTGTTTCTCAAGTAGCAGAATAAATTAATTACTTCCGAGAAACATAAAAGTAAGTGTTTACAAGAGAAAGTGAAAGATTTAGTATTCCTGGAACAAAGGAAAAGACGTCAGTGGTTCTGAGAGAGAGAGAGAGAGAGAGAGAGAGAGAGAGAGAGAGAGAGAGAGAGAGAGAGAGAGAGAGAGAGAGAGAGAGAGTGAGAGAGATAGAGAGAGAGAGAGAGAGAGAGAGAGAGACTTCAGACTGTGGATTATAAGTTGAGATACTCGGATACTTATATAAATAATATCAGGATAATCTCTTATATTTCGTCATCTGGGTGTTAACTACAACACCTGCCACCCCAACACCTGCCACCACACATCATCTACAATAACACCTGCCACCACACAGCATCTACAACAACACCTGCCACCACACAGCATCTACAACAACACCTGCCACCACACAGCATCTACAACAACACCTGCCACCACACAGCATCTACAACAACACCTGCCACCACACAGCATCTACAACAATACCTGCCACCACACAGCATCTACAACAACACCTGCCACCACACAACATCTACAACAACACCTGCCACCACACAGCATCTACAACAACACCTGCCACCACACAGCATATACAACAACACCTGCCACCACACATCATCTACAACAACACCTGTCCCACACAACATCTACAACAACACCTGCCACCACACAACATCTACAACAACACCTGCCACCACACAACATCTACAACAACACCTGCCACCACACAGCATCTACAACAACATCTGCCACCACACAACATCTACAACAACACCTGCCACCACACAACATCTACAACAACACCTGCCACCACACAACATCTACAACAACATCTGCCACCACACAGCATCTACAACAACACCTGCCACCACACAACATCTACAACAACACCTGCCACCACACAGCATCTACAACAACACCTGCCACCACACAGCATCTACAACAACACCTGCCACCACACAGCATCTACAACAACACTGCCACCACACAGCATCTACAACAACACCTGCCACCACACAGCATCTACAACAACACCTGCCACCACACAGCATCTACAACAACACCTGCCACCACACAGCATCTACAACAACACCTGCCACCACACAGCATCTACAACAACACCTGCCACCACACAGCATCTACAACAACACCTGCCACCACACAGCATCTACAACAACACCTGCCACCACACAGCATCTACAACAACACCTGCCACCACACAGCATTACAACAAACCTGCCACCACACAGCATCTACAACAACACCTGCCACCACACAACATCTACAACAACACCTGCTACCACACAGCATCTACAACAACACCTGCCACCACACAGCATATACAACAACACCTGCCACCACACATCATCTACAACAACACCTGCCACCACACAACATCTACAACAACACCTGCCACCACACAACATCTACAACAACACCTGCCACCACACAGCATCTACAACAACACCTGCCACCACACAACATCTACAACAACATCTGCCACCACACAACATCTACAACAACACCTGCCACCACACATCTACAACAACACCTGCCACCACACAACATCTACAACAACATCTGCCACCACACAGCATCTACAACAACACCTGCCACCACACAACATCTACAACAACACCTGCCACCACACAGCATCTACAACAACACCTGCCACCACACAGCATCTACAACAACACCTGCCACCACACAGCATCTACAACAAAACCTGCCACCACACAGCATCTACAACAACACCTGCCACCACACAGCATCTACAACAACACCTGCCACCACACAGCATCTACAACAACACCTGCCACCACACAGCATCTACAACAACACCTGCCACCACCTGTCACTAACAACTTCCCCCCACCAGACTCTTTGAGTCCCTCCTCAATCCTTTATTCCATAATCTCATTTGTGTTTCTTATTCTAGTTGGTTCAACTTTTTAATTGAACGTACTGTCTCTCCTCTAAAAGCTTCTCTCTTCAGCCAAGAGATGTATTAGGTTGTTGTTTGTTTATTGAGGTTTATATATTATGTTTGATATCATTTCTTTATTAGGAATGTATGTTGCTTGGTGCAGCTTATTCATCGCTTTGGAAATGTATTGACTTGCATGAGCACCGTCTGGACGGCCTTCCCTCACCATAATCTCTGGAGGGTGTTCCAGGGGTCAACGCCCCCGCGGGCCAATCCATGACCAGGCCTCGAAATACAATTGCGATGGTTGGGAATCGAACTCGGGCCAACTGCCCGGAAGGCAGCTGTGCTTACCACTATACCAAGGCTGTTGTTCTACTGCTTCCCAGCATACATAAGGCAGATTACCAATAGACAGCTGGTTGTTTTCAAGAAGGCGCTGGACAGGTACCTAAAGTCAGTACCTGACCAGCCGGGCTGTGGTTCGTGCGTCGGTTTGCGTGTGGCCAGCAGTAACAGTCTGGTTGATCAGGCTCTTATCCATCACGAGGCCTGGTCACAGACCGGGCCGCGGGGGCGTTGACCCGCGGAACCCTCTCCAGGTATACTTCAGGTATACCATGTTATCATGGTCAGGACACCCCCAGTCGATACTCCTCGGAAAATCCCTTAGATTCGTGTAAGGTGCAGCACGAAATTAGAGGACTTTAAATATTATCACTGTTAATTTTATTCTATGAGACATTGAAACTAAATGATTGTTAATGGCGTTCTCCAAACTCTTTATTAACTTCAAGGTTGTTTATCAGATATTCCTGGCTTGCCAGACCCAAGTCAAGTAGGTTAAGTAAGTAGGTAAGTTTATTTACGTACAGGTACACATAGGTACAATTATCGCACATAGTGTAAATTACCTAGGATAACCAAAAAAAAAGTCAGATAGTTACTTGTTTCCATTGCGACCCTTGATTTCCATTGGGGTTATTTCGTCTAGTTGGTTTTACTCCAGTTTTAAAAAGCAGTCCCGGACTATTTCTAGACAGTCGCCATTATCTAGAAACAGAGTCTACCGACTAAAGTTAAATTCTGTCTATAGATAAAACCTCGGATTAAAACTTCATTTTCTTATCTAGGTGCCTTAACAATTGCGTCCCAATGAGGCTTGCTGAGGACGGATGTGGATCACACTTGAGGCGAGCCATTAGAGTCCTTTCATAAACAGTCCTGTCTTCCTTCCCTCTTATAGAACGTTCTGTCTATATATTCAATTTACGAGTCTCCGATAATGAGCTTATCTTTCATTTTTACTTGTTGAGGCATTCTTGCTCCCTGTCAACAACACTACACTGAACAACAACACGACTTCTCTTCCTCAACCCTGCTTCAACCTTCCTCAACCCTGCTTCAACCTTCCTCAACCCTGCTTCAACCTTCCTCAACCCTGCTTCAACCTTCCTCAACCCTGCTTCAACCTTCCTCAACCCTGCTTCAAGCTCCTTCAACCCTGCTTCAAGCTTCCTCAACTTTGCTTCAAGCTTCCTCAACCCTGCTTCAACCTTCCTCAACCCTGCTTCAAGCTCCTTCAACTCTGCTTCAAGCTCATTCGTTACTTCCAGCTGCGTCACGTTCCACATTACACTTCCCATCCTTCTCAAGGTCAAATGAAAAGGAATAATTGCAAAATCGTCAGAATTTTACATCAATGTTCCACTGACTTGTGTTTAAAGCTACATACATAATATTTTTTCACATTATTACTGCAGTGTCATTTGGTCACCAGAACAATTTTTACCCCCGACACAACACTGGAGTTTACCCAGAGAGAGTTCCGGGGGTCAATGCCTCCGCGGCCCGGTCTGTGACCAGGCTTCATGGTGGATCAGAGCCTGATCAACCAGGCTGTTACTGCTGGCCGCACGCAGTCCGACGTACGAACCACAGCCCGGCTGGTCAGGTACTAACTTTAGGTGCCTGTCTAGTGCCTGCTTGAAGACAACCAGGGGTCTATTGGTAATCCCCCTTATGTACGCTGGGAAGCAGTTGAACAGTCTTGGGCCCCTGACACTTATTGTGTTGTCTCTCAACGTGTTAGTGGCACCCCTGCTTTTCATTGGGGGGATGTTACATCGTTTGCCGAGTCTTTTGCTTTCGTAGGGAGTGACTCTCGTGTGCAAGTTTGGTACTAATCCCTCTAGGATTTTCCAAGTGTATATAATAATGTATCTCTCCCGCCTGCGTTCTAGGGAGTACAGGTTTAGGAACTTCAAGCGTTCCCAGTAATTGAGGTGGTTTATCGTAGTTATGTGTGCCGTGAAGGTTCTCTGCACATTTTTTAGGTCAGCAATTTCACCTGCCTTGAAAGGTGCAGTTAGTATGCTGCAATATTCCAGTCTAGATAGAACAAGCGACCTGAAAAGTGTCAACATGTGCTTGGCATCCCTGGTTTTGAAGGTTCTCATTATCCATCGTGTCATTTTTCTAGCAGATGCGATTGTTACGGTGTTATGGTCCTTGAAGGTGAGATCCTCTGACATGATCACTCCCAGGTCTTTGACATTAGTTTTTCGCTCTAGTGTTTGGTTGGAATTTGTTTTATACTCTGATGAGATTTTAATTTTCTCACGTTTTCCATATCGGAGTAATTTAAATTTCTCATCATTGAACTTCATATTTAAGTATTAAATTATTAAATTACTGGGGAAACGCTAAACCCTCAAGGATCAACACAGACTGTGGAATGGTATTCATAATATATACACCAGTTACGAAAGTATTTTTGGTGTACATGTAACCAGCAGCCTCAATAACCCTCGTATAGTGACCACACTTTAAGACCAACTAACCAAGCTTATGGTCAGTGCTGTATAGGAGGGCCTCGTGATGTTCCCTAATGTGATCTAGCAACTCTGACTCGTGTTAATAATCGCTCTGATTTACCAATCCTGAGACGATGAGTAGAAGATTTTCTCATGCTATGTTCTTCGTGTGGGTTGTGGTCACTTTATTTCGCATCCATTACGTGGCACTTATATACGTTGACTTCCATGACATAGTGTTTATCTACACCCAGTTCTAGTATCTACTAGTCTCGCTGTTTGCTCATCTGAGCGTGGAACGTCACTCACTAACCCACAATACCATGACTGCCACAGATCACAACATACCCCCCAAAATAAAAAAAACATCGAAACGCTGACGACGTTTCGATCCTTCCAGAAACACTTGTCAGCGTGCCAGGGTGAGACATTACTGGCTGTACAAGTGTACACACCCTCAGTGTACTCTACTCCCTGCCTGTAATACTTCAGCGCCGTGGGGCCATGTGTGGATTTCTGTACAAAACCCACCACCACAATCTTCCCCTTTCTACACCTTCACACTACGTTCCACACCACACCACTCACGCCACAACCCCACACCACTCACCCACAACACCACACCACTCACCCGCCACCCCACACCACTCACCTGCACACCGCTGGAGCTCTGGAGTAAAGAGAGAAGCTCGCTGCCTCTACGTACTTTAGTGCTAATGAGTTATTATTGCACTCTGGAGTCAGGTAACAACGGAATACCAGGCTCAACACTGTTGTTCATTACTGGTGGTGTGTGTGTGTGTGTGTGTGTGTGTGTGTGTGTGTGTGTGTGTGTGTGTGTGTGTGTGTGTGGTGTATGAATTATCAGATTAATATATCTTTCGTGCTGTATTTTCAGCTGTATGTATACTTCATAATATCAGGTCATACACCAGGTGTACGACCTGATATCAGGTGTCTTGAGAGGATGTAAGAGTCTTGAGAGGATGTAAGAGTCTTGAGAGGATGTAAGAGTCTTGAGAGGATGTAAGAGTCTTGAGAGGATGTAAGAGTCTTGAGAGGATGTAAGAGTCTTGAGAGGTTGTAAGAGTCTTGAGAGGATGTAAGAGTCTTGAGAGGATGTAAGAGTCTTGAGAGGATGTAAGAGTCTTGAGAGGATGTCTCTCACTTCCTCTCCTGTGTTTGTTTGTCTTTCATATTCCTGTGAGTGTGTTTGTTTAACTATCTCTCCGTGTTTACGTATTTTTTACTGGTTCCTTGTTTATCGTCAGTTTATTTACCCGTGTCACCTCTCCATCCCTCCCTCTCTCTCTCTCTCTCTCTCTCTCTCTCTCTCTCTCCCTCCCTCTCACTCTCTCTCTCTCTCTCTCTCTCTCTCTCTCTCTCTCTCTCTCTCTCTCTCTCTCTCTCTCTCTCTCTCTCTCTCTCTCTCTCTCTCTCTCTCTCTCTCTCTCTCTCTCTCTCTCTCTCTTTTCCTCCTCTCGTTTGCTCTTCTCGTTCTATATTTTTTTTACAGGCTTCTAGTGTCTAGGGAGTGAATATTGTGGTTCGTTATTTAATTACCAGCACCACCTGTTCCCTTACTACCACCATCACTATCACTACCACCACTACCACCGTCACAACTACGACCATCACTATCATTACCACCACTACCACCGTCACCACTACCACCATCACTACCACCACTACCACCGTCACAACTACCACCACTACTAGCACCACCACCACTACCGCCACTGCTACCACTACTACCACCACTACCACCGTCACAACTACCACCACTACTACCACCACCACCACTACCACCACTGCTACCACTACTACCACCACTACTACCACTACCACCATCACCACTACCACTACTACCACCACTACTACCACCACCACTACCACCACTACCACCACTGCTACCACTACTACCACCACTACTATCACTACAACCATCACCACTACCACTAATACCACCACTACTACCACCACTACTACCACCACTACCACCACTGCTACCACTACTACCACCACTACTATCACTACCACCATCACCACTACCACTACTACCACCACTACCACCACTACCACCACTACCACCACTACCACCACTACCACCACTGCTACCACTACTACCATCACTACTATCACTACCACCATCACCACTACCACTACTACCACCACTACTACCACCACTACTACCACTACTACCACCACTACTACCACCACTACTACCACCACTACCACCACTACCACCACTGCTACCACTACTACCATCACTACTATCACTACCACCATCACCACTACCACTACCACCACCACTACCACCTACCACCATGCTACACTACTCACCACTGCCTACCACTACTACCACTACTACCACCACTACTATCAACTACCACCATCACCACTACCACTACTACCACCACTACTACCACCACCACTACCACCACCACTACCACCACTACCACCACTGCTACCACTACTACCACTACTACCACCACTACTATCACTACCACCATCACCACTACCACTACTACCACCACTACTACCACCACTACTACCACCACCACTACCACCACTACCATCACTACCACCACTGTTACCACTACTACCACCACTACTATCACTACCACCATCACCACTACCACTACTACCACCACTACTACCACCACCACTACCACTACTACCACCATCACCACTACCACTACTACCACCACCACTACCACCACTACCACTACTACCACTACTACCACCACTACTAGCACCACCACCACTACCACCACTGCTACCACTACTACCACCACTACTATCACTACCACCATCACCACTACCACTACTACCACCACCACTACCACCACCTTGCCAGACACTGACAGTATTTCCAGTATTAGAATTTAGGTGAAGTTACCTCCAACATAATGGAACTCAGGTTACCACAACACAATAAGGAATGGCAAGGTGGGTGGTGAGGTGGGTGGTGAGGTGGGTGGTGAGGTGGGTGGTGAGGTGGGTGGTGAGGTGGGTGGTGAGGTGGGTGGTGAGGTGGGTGGTGAGGTGGGTGGTGAGGTGGGTGGTGAGGTGGGTGGTGTGGTGGGTGGTGAGGTGGGTGGTGTGGTGGGTGGTGAGGTGGGTGGTGAGGTGGGTGGTGAGGTGGGTGGTGAGGTGGGTGGTGAGGTGAGTGGTGAGGTGGGTGGTGAGGTGGGTGGTGAGGTGGGTGGTGAGGTGGGTGGTGAGGTGGGTGGTGAGGTGGGTGGTGAGGTGGGTGGTGAGGTGGGTGGTGAGGTGGGTGGAGATGTGGGTGGTGAGGTGGGTGGAGATGTGGGTGGTTAGATGGGTGGAGATGTGGGTGGTTAGATGGGTGGATATGTGGGTGGTTAGATGGGTGGATATGTGGGTGGTGAGGTGGGTGGGGATGTGGGTGGTGAGGTGGGTGGGGATGTGGGTGGTGAGGTGGGTCGGGAAGAATGGTAGAGGTTGTAGGGGAAATAACTGAGGAGGGGAGAGCTGGGGTAGAAGGAGGGTAGAGCTGGAGTAGAAGGAGAGAACTGGGGTAGAAGGAGGGAGAGCTGGGGTAGAAGGAGTTGAGAACTGGGGTAGAAGGAGGGAGAGCTGGGGTAGAAGGAGGGAGAGCTGGGGTAGAAGGAGGGAGAACTGGGGTAGAATGAGGGAGAGCTGGGGTAGAAGGAG
This sequence comes from Cherax destructor, assembly GCA_009830355.1. Lineage (NCBI taxonomy): Eukaryota > Metazoa > Arthropoda > Malacostraca > Decapoda > Parastacidae > Cherax > Cherax destructor. Next base: position 127,555 of record WNWK01000716.1, read on the forward strand.
GGAGAACTGGGGTAGAAGGAGGGGAGAGCTGGGGTAGAAGGAGGGGAGAACTGGGGTAGAAGGAGGGTAGAGCTGGGGAGAGTTGGGGTAGAAGGAGGGGAGAGCTGGGATAGAAGGAGGGAGAACTGGGGTAGAAGGAGGGGAGAGCTGGGGTAGAAGGAGGGAGAGCTGGGGTAGAGGGGGAGAACTGGGGTAGAAGGAGGGGAGAGCTGGGGTAGAAGGAGGGGAGAAATGGGGTAGAAGGAGGGGAGAACTGGGGTAGAAGGAGGGGAGAACTGGGGGTAGAAGGAGGGGAGAGCTGGGGTAGAAGGAGGGAGAACTGGGGTAGAAGGAGGGAGAACTGGGGTAGAAGGGAGGGAGAACTGGGGGTAGAAGGAGGGAGAGCTGGGGTAGAAGGAGGGAGAACTGGGGTAGAAGGAGGGGAGAGCTGGGGTAGGAGGGGAGAGCTGTGGTAGAAGGAGGGAAGAGCTGGGGTAGAAGGAGGGAAGAACTGTGGTCGAATGAGAGGGAAAGTAGGTGTAAATAAATACAAGTTGGCTAATAAGATGAACCAGGAATTACCTCACTAGAATAGGATTCTCCTCTCGCAGTTAGTTGACGGAGGATCGAGCCTTCACCACGCTCTACTTTCAATCTTCCAGTTTAATGAAAATACGAAAAAAACATAAATCTTATTTTCTCGGAGAGGCGGTGCCAGGAACCGTGACTCGACCCCTGCAACCACAAACACCTACTAAACTTTAAATTAAAAAAAAAAAAACATTTAATGGGGCAATAAAGTTCCTTACAAGAGATGAACTTACAAAAGTTAGAAGGTCCTTAAGATGCTCTTACTCTTTTTGGTTTTATTAACCCATCGGCCGTTTCCCAGCAAGGCAGGTGACGTGAAATAGAAGAAACACTTTCATCATCATTCACTCCATTACTGTCTTGCCAGAGACTTACCCTACAGACAAGTTCTTACTGAAAGATGAAGATACAAGATCTGGCCACCACGATAATAATAATAATAATAATTAATAATTAAATAAATAATAGAATGACTTGGAGAGCATATAATTCTGTAGTGGTGGGAAGGCGGGGTAGGGGTCGCCCTAGGAACGGTTGGAGGAAGGGGGTCGAGGAGGTTTTGTGTGCGAGGGGCTTGGACTTCCAGCAAGCATGCGTGAGCAGGTTAGATAGGAGAGAATGGATACAAATGGTTGGAGTGTGATAGATGGAAACTATCAGTGTGGAATTTAGGTCATGTTGACTAAATGATGGCCTGATAGACTTTCAAACTGCAGACGGTAAAAGAAGCAAAAAAGATTATAATCTTTTTCGCTTATGATCTTTCTCTCTTCTTTTATCGTCTGCAGTTTGAAAGTCTATCACACCATCATGTAGTGAACAAGACTTAAACTGCACACTGGTACTTTCCATCTATCACACTCCACCCATTTGTCTCCATGCTCTCCTATCTAACCTATCAGGGTAAACAAGGTTCTGAGAGAGATAGATAGATAGATAGATAGATAGATATATATATATATATATATATATATATATATATATATATATATATATATATATATATATATATATATATATATATATATATATATATATATATATATATAACGTATATATATATAGAGAGAGAGAGAGAGAGAGAGTGAGAGAGAGAGAGAGAGAATAACACAGGAGTGAGGGATCTAGGCAGTGTTAGATAATCAATAACCGGGAAGATGCCTGGCCATCGGTGACTCACCGATAACTCCAACGATGAAGATGAGGCTGAAGAGGACTGGAACAATGTAGGTCTCTGGACGTTGGTTATACGGAACGTAACCCGCGGTGGCGTTCTCCACCAGGACGTCGTCCGTGGCGTTCCTGGCGAAGACGAAAGACTCGTCGATGTCCGTGAGAGGCACGAAGAAGTCGTCGAAGGTGTGCCAGTAGCTGTCGTTGTCCAAGGTACTGTTAAACGAGGCTGTTGTAGAGGGAAGAGTGGACGGTATACCCCGGCTGAGAGTCTCCATTGGGATACTTGTATATACATTCTGTTCTATTTCCCAGGTGGTGTTGGTGGTGTTGGTGGTGTTGGTGGTGGTGGTGTTGGTGGTGGTGGTGCCGAAGGTGGTTGTGGTGGAGATAGTGGGGATGGTGGTGGTATTGATGGTGATGCCAGCCATTGTAGTCATCTTCACCATAATTACACAATCTTGGCTGCTTCTAATTTACTTCTGACTGACAGTATACACTCACATTCACTGTTTACCCTCCCTACTTCACTGCTTTATTAGTCACTGCCTGGTATTATTAGTCACTGTCTGGTATTATTAATCACTTCTTGGTATTATTAATCACTGTCTGGTATTATTAATCACTGCCTAGAATTATTAATCAGTGCCTGAAATTATTAATCATTGCCTGGTATTATTAATCTATGACTGGTATTATTATTCACTGCCTGGTATTATTAATCACTGCCTGGAATTATTAATCACTTCCTGGTATTATTATTCACTGTCTGGTATTATTATTCACTTCCTGGTATTATAAATCACTTCCTGGTATTATTAATCACTGCCTGATATTATTATTCACTGTCTGGTATTATTATTCACTGCCTGGTATTATTAATCACTGCCTGGAATTATTATTCACTTCCTGGTATTATTATTCACTGTCTGATATTATTAATCACTTCCTGGTATTATTAATCACTTCCTGGTATTATTAATCACTGCCTGGTATTATTATTCACTGCCTGGTATTATTAGTCAATGTCTGGTATTATTATTCACTGCCTGGTATTATTAGTCAATGTCTGGTATTATTGATCACTGCCTGGTATTATTAGTCAATGTCTGGTATTATTGATCACTGCCTGGTATTATTAGTCAATGTCTGGTATTATTGATCACTGCCTGGTATTATTAGTCAATGTCTGGTATTATTGATCACTGCCTGGTATTATTAGTCAATGTCTGGTATTATTGATCACTGCCTGGTATTATTATTCACTGTCTGGTATTATTAATCACTTCCTGGTATTATTAATCACTTCCTGGTATTATTAATCACTGCCTGGTATTATTATTCACTGCCTGGTATTATTAGTCACTGCCTGGTATTATTATTCACTGCCTGGTATTATTATTCACTGCCTGGTATTATTAGTCAATGTCTGGTATTATTAATCACTGCCTGGTATTATTATTCACTGTCTGGTATTATTAATCACTGCCTGGTATTATTATTCACTGTCTGGTATTATTAATCACTTCCTGGTATTATTTTTCACTGTCTGGTATTATTAATCACTTCCTGGTATTATAAATCACTTCCTGGTATTATTAATCACTGCCTGGTATTATTATTCACTGCCTGGTATTATTAGTCAATGTTTGGTATTATTAATCACTGCCTGGTATTATTATTCACTGCCTGGTGTTAGCTTATAATCATGACCTGGTATTATTATCAATGTCTGGTATTATTGATCACTGCCTGGTATTATTAGTCAATGTCTGGTATTATTGATCACTTCCTGGTATTATTATTCACTGTCTGGTATTATTGTATTAACTTCCTGGTATTATTATCACTGTCTGGTATTATTAATACTGCCTGGTATTATAAATCACTCCTGGTATTATTAATCACTGCCTGGTATTATTATTCACTGCCTGGTATTATTAGTCAATGTCTGGTAAAGTTATTAATCATGCTGGTATTATTATTCACTGCCTGGTATTATTATTCACTGCCTGGTATTATTAGTCAATGTCTGGTATTATTAATCACTGCCTGGTTTTTATTGCAATGTCTGGTATTATTATACTCCTGGTATTATGAAATCACTGCCTGGTATTATTATCACTGCCTGGTATTATTAGTCATGCTGGTATTATTATCAATGCTGGTATTATTAATCACTGCCTGGTATTATTAGTCATGCCTGGTATTATTGATCACTCCTGGTATTATTATTCACTGCTGGTATTATTATCACTCCTGGTATTATATCATTCTGGTATTATTCATCACTGCCTGGTATTATCAATGCTGATTATAATCACTGCCTGGTATTATTAGTCAATGTCTGGTATTATTAATCACTGCCTGGTATTATTATCACTGTCTGGTATTATTAATCACTGCCTGGTATTATATCACTGCCTGGTATTATTATCACTGCCTGGTATTATTATTCACTGCCTGGTATTATTAGTCAATGTCTGGTATTATTAATCACTGCCTGGTATTATTAATCACTGCCTGGTATTATTAGTCACTGCCTGGTGTTATTATTCACTGCCTGGTATTATTATTCACTGCCTGGTATTATTATTCACTGCCTGGTATTATTAGTCAATGTCTGGTATTATTGATCACTGCCTGGTATTATTAATCACTGCCTGGTATTATTAATCACTGCCTGGTATTATTATCATGCTGTATTTTAGTCAATGCTGGTATTATTAATCACTGCCTGGTATTATTAGTCAATGTCTGGTATTATTGATCACTGTCTGGTATTATTAATCACTGCCTGGTATTATTATTCACTGCCTGATATTATTAGTCAATGTCTTGTATTTTTAATCACTGCCTGGTATTATTAATCACTGCCTGGTATTATTAGTCACTGCCTGGTATTATTATTCACTGCCTGGTATTATTATTCACTGCTTGATATTATTATTCACTGCCTGGTATTATTAGTCAATGTCTGGTATTATTGATCACTGCCTGGTATTATTAATCACTGCCTGGTATTATTAATCACTGCCTGGTATTATTATTCACTGCCTGGTATTATTAGTCAATGTCTGGTATTATTAATCACTGCCTGGTATTATTAGTCAATGTCTGGTATTATTGATCACTGCCTGGTATTATTAATCACTGCCTGGTATTATTATTCACTGTCTGGTATTATTAGTCAATGTCTGGTATTATTAATCACTGCCTGGTATTATTAATCACTGCCTGGTATTATTAGTCAATGTCTGGTATTATTATTCACTGCCTGGTATTATTATTCACTGCCTGGTATTATTGATCACTGCCTGGTAATATTATTCACTGCCTGATATTATTGATCACTGCCTGGTATTATCAGTGGGCCTCACTGCTCACGGTGCAAATTCATTGTTCATCATTTAATATATTATATTCCTAAAAAGCGTCAAAGTTTCTTCTCATTATTTTACCATTACATTTATAAATCTAAAGTAATCACAACAGTCTTTAACATTCACTTTGTGTTAAAGTGTTAGTCTATGAGAAGGCTGCTTGTTTATATGGGTCGCGTGTTTCACCTGAAAAACAGACTTTAATACACACGCTTACACACACACACACACACACACACACACACACACACAACACGTCAATCACTCCCATAATACTCACAAGGTTTACAATTTCTACCTATTTAAAGTTTTAAAAATATGTTTGGAAAAATGAACAAGTGGCTGAACTTGATCAAACAAAAAGGTCTTCAAGAACCGAACTTAACAAAACTCATTAAAAAAAAGTTTTTTTTCCCCACTTGTGCACCAGAGATCAAGTGTCTGACATCTCTGGAAATATATATTAAATATAGCTATATGATATTTCTATTTATGTTTCTATTTATGTCTATATTTTTCTCTCCATATATATATATATATATATATATATATATATATATATATATATATATATATATATATATATATAGTTTTATAAATTTCTCTTTATATTTCTAGCAGTGAATCTTGAGTGTTAAGAAGGTGAGTAGCATGTTGACGTCTTCACTTTCACCATCATTTTCACCGTCATCTTCGCTACTTTCACCGTGTTTACTTTCTTATCAGCCCGCTGTTCGTGAAGCTGAATCCGATCACCTCTCGGCCGTTCGTGAAGCTGAATCCGATCACCTCTCGGCTGTTCGTGAAGCTGAATCCGATCACCTCTCGGCTGTTCGTGAAGCTGAATCCAATCACCTCTCGGCCGTTCGTGAAGCTGAATCCAATCCCCTCTCGGCCGTTCGTGAAGCTGAATCCAATCACCTCTCGGCCGTTCGTGAAGCTGAATCCAATCACCTCTCGGCCGTTCGTGAAGCTGAATCCAATCACCTCTCGGCCGTTCGTGAGAGCTGGATCTCTGAACACACCTGGAAAACAAAGATATGTTAATCGTTATTGAAAATTCCTTTCTTAAGATAATGAAATTTGTGAAAAAGAAGAATGCTCTTTGTACCCCTTGTAAACACACACACACACACACACACACACACACAGCAGAGGTATGATAAAGCTCATGGCGCAGGGAGAGTGACCCAGTAGCGGCCAGTGAAGAGGAGGGGCCAGGAGCTGTGACTCGACCCCTGCAACCACAACTAGGTGAGTACAACTAGGTGAGTACACACACACACACACACACACACACACAAAAGCACACACACTCGGAGCTTAGGGGCATGTCCTAGGACAGGTTAAGAGAACTCGACCTGACGACACTAGAGGAGAGGAGTGACAGGGGGAACATGATAACGATATATAAAATACTGAGAGGAATAGACAAGGTGGACAGAGACAGGATGTTCCGGAGATGGGGCACAGCAACAAAGGGCCACAATTGGAAGTTGAAGACCCAGATGAGTCACAGGGATGTTAGGAAGTATTTCTTCAGCCATAGGGTTGTCAGGAAGTAGAATAGTCTAGATAGTTAGGTAGTGGAGCCAGGTACCATACATAGCTTTAAGAGAGGTATCATAAAGCTCGTGGAGCAAGGAGAAGTGGACCTAGTGGCGACCAGTGAAGAGGCAGGGGCCAGGAGCTATGACTCGACCCCTGTAACCACAATTTGATGAGTACACAAACATACACATACACACAGTGTATGAAACAATGAATTTGCATCGTAGATCCTCGGTCGTGTCTTGGGGAACCTCTTAGTTGATTGTTAGCGTCACCAGGTGACCCATTCAGCGCTGAAAGCCTCTTGAATGGTCAGTCACCCCCCCCCCCTCTCTCTCTCTCTCTCTCTCTCTCTCTCTCTCTCATAATCACTGCTACACATAAAAACTCAACTTCCCATAGCATTGCTCATTATTGCTCATAGCTGCTCATTATTTAGTTCCTCTGTTAGCTTGTTAGTTAAGTCTACTAGTTCCTCTGTTAGTGTGTATGTCAGCTGGTGTGTTAGTTGACACACATGATTGATCTTCACACCACGGCCATCCACTACAGATCATCTCCACCACTGGTGGGGACTCCACCACTGGTGGGGACTCCACCACTGGTGGGGACTCCACCACCGGGGGGACGCCACCACTGGTGGGGACTCCACCACCGGGGGGACTCCACCAACGGAAATCTCTTACAGACGTTCGGGATAACTTTCTCTGAGTTTTAAATTTCTATCAAGAAATAGAGGAAAAAGTTAGACAAACTCAAACATAAAAGTTGACTTAGGTGAGACGAGGTGTGAGGACGAGCTCTAATCTCATCTTCAGTTAGCTCAACTCTCCTCTTCAGTCAGTTCTAATCTCCCACTCACTCAGTGCTAATCTCATCTTTAGTGCGTTCTACTCTCCCCCTCAGTGATTTGTAATCTCACCCTCAGTCAGTACTAATCTAACCCTCAGTCAGTACTAATCTCACCCTCAGTCAGTACTAATCTCACCCTCAGTCAGTACTAATCTCACCCTCAGTGATTGTAATCTCACCCTCAGTCAGTAATAATCTCACCCTCAGTCAGTACTAATCTAACCCTCAGTCAGTACTAATCTCACCCTCAGTCAGTACTAATCTCACCCTCAGTCAGTACTAATCTCACCCTCAGTGATTGTAATCTCACCCTCAGTCAGTGCTAATCTCACCCTCAGTCAGTGCTAATCTCACCCTCAGTCAGTACTAATCTCACCCTCAGTCAGTACTAATCTCACCCTCAGTCAGTACTAATCTCACCCTCAGTCAGTACTAATGTCACCCTCAGTGATTTGTAATCTCACCCTCAGTCAGTGCTAATCTCACCCTCAGTCAGTACTAATCTCACCCTCAGTCAGTAATAATCTTACCCTCAGTCAGTACTAATCTCACCCTCAGTCAGTACTAATCTCACCCTCAGTCAGTAATAATCTTACACTCAGTCAGTACTAATCTCACCCTCAGTCAGTAATAATCTCACCCTCAGTCAGTACTAATCTCACCCTCAGTCAGTACTAATCTCACCCTCAGTCAGTACTAATCTCACCCTCAGTAATAATCTTACCCTCAGTCAGTAATAATCTCACCCTCAGTCAGTACTAATCTCACCCTCAGTCAGTGCTAATCTCACCCTCAGTCAGTACTAATCTCACCCTCAGTCAGTACTAATCTCACTCTCAGTCAGTACTAATCTCACCCTCAGTTAGTACTAATCTCACCCTCAGTCAGTGCTAATCTCACCCTCAGTCAGTGCTAATCTCACCCTCAGTCAGTGCTAATCTCACCCTCAGTCAGTGCTAATCTCACCCTAAGTCAGTAATAATCTCACCCTCAGTCAGTACTAATCTCACCCTTAGTCAGTACTAATCTCACCCTCAGTCAGTAATAATCTTACCCTCAGTCAGTAATATTCTCACCCTCAGTCAGTACTAATCTCACCCTCAGTCAGTACTAATCTCACTCTCAGTCAGTACTAATCTCACCCTCAGTCAGTACTAATCTCACCCTCAGTCAGTAATAATCTTACCCTCAGTCAGTACTAATCTCACCCTCAGTCAGTACTAATCTCACCCTCAGTCAGTACTAATCTCACCCTCAGTCAGTACTAATCTCACCCTCAGTCAGTAATAATCTTACCCTCAGTCAGTAATAATCTCCCTCAGTCAGTACTAATTCACCCAGTCAGTACTAATCTCACCCTCAGTCAGTACTAATCTCACCTCAGTCAGTATCACCCTCAGTCAGTACTAATCTCACTCAGTCGTACACTCCTCAGTCAGTACTAATCTCACCCTCAGTCAGTACTATCACTCAGTCAGTATACTCACCTCAGTCAGTAATAATCTCACCCTCAGTCAGTACTAATCTCACCCTCAGTCAGTAATAATCTCACCCTCAGTCAGTACTAATCTCACCCTCAGTCAGTACTAATCTCACCCTCAGTCAGTACTAATCTCACCCTCAGTACAAGTACTACACCTCAGTCAGTAATACTACCTCAGTCAGTAATAATCTCACCCTCAGTCAGTACTAATCTCACCCTCAGTCAGTACTAATCTCACGACGAGGACTCAATTCTTAATGTTATTTTCTTGTATTAAATGCAGTGTGGTTTGATGATAATAGTGAAGTCTGGTGCGTGAATACCATAGACTATCAGCACCCAGATGAAAGACTATACATGTTTGACAATAATTGACCCAGTTTCAAAGCAGTATATGCTTCAAATCGGGTCAATTAATTTGAAACACCCTGTATATCACTGATCAACAACAACAACAACAACAAAAATCCGTTGTCAGAGATACTTGAAGGCATTTATGGCATTTTATGGTCGCTGAATTCGAAAATGTCAGTAGGTTTTTCAAATTGGCTCTAGTTTGTGAGATATTGCATAACTACCCTCAATTAACAGGGAACTTAGCCATGTGTATATGTATATCTGGAGTATACCTGGGGAGGGTTTCGGGGGTCAACGCCCCCGAGGCCCGGTCTGAGACCAGGCCTCGTGGTAAGTGACATTTTGTATATACAGAGTTTTAATAAAGATTAGAATTTTATTTTTAAATGATTTAATATTAAAGGAGTTGTATCAACAACGACCACCTGACAATATCCTAACTTTTATTTTACTATTTTTTCCGGATAAACAAGAATTCTTCACGAAGAGTTTGCTTAAACAATCCCAATGTATTTTGTTACATTGGTAGCGAATACTATTTGCTAAAACAAAGTAGAAAACATCACAGATTTTGTAAAAAACAAGCTTTTCTTGCTTATTTTGGAGAGGCGCTTGGAGAGCCAGACAAGTCTTGGAGAGCCAGACAAGTCTTGGAGAGCCAGACAAGTCTTGGAGAACCAGACAAGTCTTGGAGAGCCAGACAAGTCTTGGAGAACCAGACAAGTCTTGGAGAGCCAGACAAGTCTTGGAGAACCAGACAAGTCTTGGAGAGCCAGACAAGTCTTGGAGAACCAGACAAGTCTTGGAGAGCCAGACAAGTCTTGGAGAGCCAGACAAGTCTTGGAGAACAAGACAAGTCTTGGAGAACAAGACAAGTCTTGGAGAGCCAGACAAGTCTTGGAGAGCCAGACAAGTCTTGGAGAACCAGACAAGTCTTGGAGAGCCAGACAAGTCTTGGAGAGCCAGACAAGTCTTGGAGAGCCAGACAAGTCTTGGAGAGCCAGACAAGTCTTGGAGAGCCAGACAAGTCTTGGAGAGCCAGACAAGTCTTGGAGAGCCAGACAAGTCTTGGAGAGCCAGACAAGTCTTGGAGAGCCAGACAAGTCTTGGAGAGCCAGACAAGTCTTGGAGAACAAGACAAGTCTTGGAGAACCAGACAAGTCTTGGAGAGCCAGACAAGTCTTGGAGAACCAGACAAGTCTTGGACTCTCCATATGGTATGAAAACTTGTGTATAATGCTGACCACAGTGCAACAATAGGCAAAGAAAAAGTTTAAACTTGGGTGTGTCTATGGTGGGGAGAGAATAGAAAAACCACCTAAACGATTATTATTTCTGTATGGTGAATGTGAAAGGTTTCAATCAATACAAGAAAGTCAAGTGGAAATATTATGATGTGGAGTCAGCAAGGAGACCTGTGCCATACAGTGAAGACGTTCCCATACCAGTGTTTACAACACTAACTGACCTTCCATTGTCAGGTGTTGAAGAAACTCAGAGTTTAGGATGTAACACAGGTGATAACAGTGGCAGTGATTATGAAGTAAATATATAAAAATTCCAGCAGTTCTACCAAGAAGAACCCAATGATCTGATACGTGACCTCAGTCTGTCAAAGCAAGAATCTGAACTTTTATCATCCAGACTAAAAGAAAATAACTGTCCACAACAAGAAGTTAAAATAACAGCTGTACAGACAAGAGAGGTTGACCTTCCTTACTCCAGCCAACATGAAGACCTTGTATACTGTGATAACATCCCTGGACTTCTCCTCCTAATGGCACTTGAATATCGACCAGGAGACTGGCGACTGTTTACAGACACCTTCATTAGAAATTTGAAATGTGTCTTATTGCACAATGGTAACCAATATGCATCTCTTGCAATTGCTCACTCAACAAAACTGTGCTGATGATCAACATAGAAGAAAATCATACAAACAATGTTTTCATATGCAGTAATTAGTGGTATCTAAATTATCTTACTATGTTAATCTGTTATTATATAGAATGAAGTGCTGGTATGTATTACAGGATTTGAATTTGCATGATCTATCAGCACCCAGGTGGCAGACTATCAGCACCCAGGTGGCAGACTATCAGCACCCAGGTGGCAGACTATCAGCACCCAGGTGGCAGACTATCAGCACCCAGGTGGCAGACTATCAGCATCCAGGTGGCAGACTATCAGCACCCAGGTGGCAGACTATCAGCACCCAGGTAGCAGACTATCAGCACCCAGGTAGCAGACTATCATCACCTAGATGGCAGACTGTCAGCAGCCAAGTGGGAGACTATCAGCACCCAGGTGGCAGATTATCAGCACCCGGGTAGCAGACTATCAGGACCCAGGTGGCAGACTATCAGCACCCAGGTGGCAGACTATCAGCACCCAGGTGGCAGACTATCAGCACCCAGGTGGCAGACTATCAGAACCCAGGTAGCAGACTATCAGCACCCAGGTGGCAGACTATCAGAACACATGTGGCAGGCTATCAGCACCCAGGTAGCAGACTATCAGCACCCAGGTGGCAGACTATCAGCACCTAAGTGGCCGACTATCAGAACCCAGGTGGCAGACTATCAGCACCCAGGTAGCAGACTATCAGCTCCCAGGTGGCAGACTATCAGCATCCAGGTGGCAGAATATCAGCACCCAGGTGGCAGACTATCAGCACTCAGGTGGCAGACTATCAGCACCCAGGAGGCAGACTATCAGCACCTAGGTGGCAGACTATCAGCACCCAGGTGGCAGACTATCAGCACTCAGGTGGCAGACTATCAGCACCCAGGTGGCAGACTATCAGCACCCAGGTAGCAGACTATCAGCTCCCAGGTGGCAGACTATCAGCATCCAGGTGGCAGACTATCAGCACCCAGGTGGCAGACTATCAGCACCTAGGTGGCAGACTATCAGCACCTAGGTGGCAGACTATCAGCACCCAGGTGGCAGACTATCAGCACCCAGGTGGCAGACTATCAGCACCCAGGTGGCAGACTATCAGCACGACAACCGTCAGTTCTCTTCCACGTTGTAATAAAGACTTAAATCAATTTGTCTTCCCTCTTTGTTCAGTTCTTTCTTCTCTTCTCTTGTGCAGACTATCATCTCTTCTCATCCTATCTCTCTCCTCCTCTCTAGCACTCTCTTCTCTTTTCATACTATTCTCATCTCTCTCTTCTCTCTCTTCTTCTCCTCTTTCTATCATCTATCTCTCTCTCAATCTCTCTTCTCTCTCTCTCTCTCTCTCTCTCTCTCTCTCTCTCTCTCTCTCTCTCTCTTCTCTCTCTCTCTCTCTCTCTCTCTCTCTACATTTTAAAGTTCCTCTAATTAGTTCCTCTCACCTTCCCCGCCGCTGCTAATATTTTCCTTCTGAAGATGGCTTCAAAGTCTTGAGAGAACTGATTGCGTCTTGACCAGCCTCGCCTCGTGGGTGATTTGAGGGTTTGTAGGATGAGCTAGAAGAACCTTCCTAGCATGGGCTAGTAGGGACTAGTTTGATCAAGAAGGACGTGCCAAGCATGGACCACTAGGATCTGCTTAGTATGGGCTATCCTACACTACCATACTAGTGAACAATACCTGCAATCCTACACTACCATACTAGTGAACAATACCTGCCATCCTACACTACCATACTAGTGGACAATACCTGCCATCCTACACTACCATACTAGTGGACAATACCTGCCATCCTACACTACCATACTAGTGAACAATACCTGCCATCCTACACTACCATACTAGTGGACAATACCTGCCATCCTACACTACCATACTAGTACACAATAAATGCCATCCTACGCTGCCATATTAGTGGAGAATAAATGCCATCCTACACTACCATACTAGTGGACAATACCTGCCATCCTACACTACCATACTAGTGGACAATACCTGCCATCCTACACTACCATACTAGTGGACAATACCTGCCATCCTACACTACCATACTAGTGAAGAATACCTGCCATCCTACACTGCCATACTAGTGGACAATACCTGCCATCCTACACTAGAATACTAGTGGACAATACCTGCCATCCTACACTACCATACTAGTGGACAATACCTGCCATCCTACACTGTTATACTAGTGGAAAATACCTGTCATCCTACACTACCATACTAGTGGACAATACCTGCCATCCTACACTACCATACTAGTGGACAATACCTGCCATCCTACACTATCATACTAGTGAAGAATACCTGCCATTCTACACTACCATACTAGTGGACAATACCTGCCATCCTACACTAGAATACTAGTGGACAATACCTGCCATCCTACACTACCATACTAGTGGACAATACCTGCCATCCTACACTATACTAGTGACATCACCAATACTAGTGGACATGCATCATACCACTGCCATCCTACACTACCATACTAGTGAACAATACCTGCCATCCTACACTACCATACTAGTGGACAATACCTGCCATCCTCCACTACCATACTAGTGGACAATACCTGCCATCCTACACTACCATACTAGTGGACAAAACCTGCCATCCTACACTACCATACTAGTGGACAATACCTGCCATCCTACACTACCATACTAGTGGACAAAACCTGCCATCCTACACTACCATACTAGTGGACAATACCTGCCATCCTACACTACCATACTAGTGGACAATACCTGGCATCCTACACTACCATACTATTGAACAATACCTGCCATCCTACACTACCATACTATTGAACAATACCTGCCATCCTACACTACCATACTAGTGGACAATACCTTCCATCCTACACTATCATACTAGTTGACAATACCTGCCATCCTACACTACCATACTAGTGGACAATACCCGCTATTCTACACTACCATACTAGTGGACAATACCTGCTATCCTACACTACCATACTAGTGGACAATACCTGCCATCCTACACTACCATACTAGTGGACAATACCTGCCATCCTACACTACCATACTAGTGGACAATACCGGCCATTCTACACTACCATACTAGTGGACAATACCTGCCATCCTACACTACCATACTAGTGGACAATACCTGGCATCCTACACTACCATACTAGTGGACAATACCTGCCATCCTACACTACCATACTAGTGGACAAAACCTGCCATCCTACACTACCATACTAGTGGACAAAACCTGCCATCCTACACTACCATACTAGTGGACAATACCTGCCATCCTACACTACCATACTAGTGGACAAAACCTGCCATCCTACACTACCATACTAGTGGACAATACCTGCCATCCTACACTACCATACTAGTGGACAAAACCTGCCATCCTACACTACCATACTAGTGGACAATACCTGCCATCCTACACTACCATACTAGTGGACAATACCTGCCATCCTACACTACCATACTAGTGGACAAAACCTGCCATCCTACACTACCATACTAGTGGACAAAACCTGCCATCCTACACTACCATACTAGTGGACAAAACCTGCCATCCTACACTACCATACTAGTGAACAATACCTGCCATCCTACACTACCATACTAGTGGACAATACCTGCCATCCTACACTACCATACTATTGAACAATACCTGTTATCCTACACTACCATACTAGTGGACAATACCTTCCATCCTACACTATCATACTAGTGGACAATACCTGCCATCCTACTCTACCATACTAGTGGACAATACCTGCCATCCTACACAGTAACATGATAACAATTAAACTAGATGAACTAAAATATTCTTTAAACATATTGATGAATATTCACTAAGACTGATCTTGTCTAAGGAATATCTACATACTGGAGGATGGAGTGTCGACACACTGGAGGGTGGATTGTTGGCACACTGTAGGGTGGAATGTCGGCACACTAAAAGGTGGAGTGTCGACACTGGAGGATGGAGTATCAACACTGGAGGATGGAGTATCAATACTGGAGGATGGAGTATCAATACTGGAGGATGGAGTATCAACACTAGAGGGTGGAGTATCAACACTGGAGGGTGGAGTATCAACACTGGAGGGTGGAGTATCAACACTGGAGGGTGGAGTATCAACACTGGAGGATGGAGTATCAATACTGGAGGATGTAGTATCAACACCGGAGGGTGGAGTATCAACACTGGAGGATGGAGTATCAACACTACAGGATAGAGTATCAACACTGGAGGATCTAGTATCAATACTGGAGGATGGAGTATCAACACTGGAGGGTGGAGTATTAACACTGGAGGATGGAGTATCAATACTGGAGGATGTAGTATCAACACCGGAGGGTGGAGTATCAACACTGGAGGATGGAGTATCAACACTGGAGGATGGAGTATTAATACTGGAGGATGGAGTATCAGCACTGGAGGGTGGAGTATCAGCACTGGAGGTTGGAGTATCAACACTGGTGGATGGAGTATCAGCACTGGAGGATGGAGTATCATCACTGGAGGATGGAGTATCAACACTGGAGGATGGAGTATCAACACTGGAGG
Organism: Cherax destructor; assembly: GCA_009830355.1. NCBI lineage: Eukaryota > Metazoa > Arthropoda > Malacostraca > Decapoda > Parastacidae > Cherax > Cherax destructor. The sequence continues at coordinate 143,392 of WNWK01000716.1, forward strand.
ATGGAGTATCAACACTAGAGGATGGAGTATCAACACTGGAGGATGGAGAAACAGCACTGGAGGGTTGAGTATCAGTACTGGAGGATGGAGTATCAACACTGGAGGATGGAGTATCAGCACTGGAGGATGGAGTATCAACACTGGAGGATGGAATATCTACACTGGAGGATGGAGTATCAACACTAGAGGATGGAGTATCAACACTGGAGGATGGAGTATCAGCACTGGAGGATGGAGTATCAACACTTGAGGATGGAGTAATAACACTGGAGGATGGAGTATCAACACTGGAGGATGGAGTATCAACACTGGAGGATGAAGTATCAACACTGGAGGATGGAGTATCAACACTGGAGGGTGGAGTATCAACACTGGAGGGTGGAGTATCAACACTGGAGGGTGGAGTATCAACACTGGAGGATGGAGTATCAATACTGGAGGATGTAGTATCAACACCGGAGGGTGGAGTATCAACACTGGAGGATGGAGTATCAACACTAGAGGATAGAGTATCAACACTGGAGGATCTAGTATCAATACTGGAGGATGGAGTATCAACACTGGAGGGTGGAGTATCAACACTGGAGGATGGAGTATCAATACTGGAGGATGTAGTATCAACACCGGAGGGTGGAGTATCAACACTGGAGGATGGAGTATCAACACTGGAGGATGGAGTATTAATACTGGAGGATGGAGTATGAACACTGGAGGGTGGAGTATCAACACTGGAGGATGGAGTATCAGCACTGGAGGGTGGAGTATCAGCACTGGAGGTTGGAGTATCAACACTGGAGGATGGAGTATCAGCACTGGAGGATAGAGTATCAACACTGGAGGATGGAGTATCAACACTGGAGGATGGAGTATCAACACTGGAGGATGGAGTATCAACACTGGAGGATGGAGTATCAACACTGGAGGATGGAGAAACAGCACTGGAGGGTGGAGTATCAGTACTGGAGGATGGAGTATCAACACTGGAGGATGGAGTATCAGCCCTGGAGGATGGAGTATCAACACTGGAGGATGGAATATCTACACTGGAGGATGGAGTATCAACACTGGAGGATGGAGTATCAACACTGGAGGATGGAGTATCAATACTGGAGGATGTAGTATCAACACCGGAGGGTGGAGTATCAACACTGGAGGATGGAGTATCTACACTGGAGGATGGAGTATTAATACTGGAGGATGGAGTATGAACACTGGAGGGTGGAGTATCAACACTGGAGGATGGAGTATCAGCACTGGAGGGTGGAGTATCAGCACTGGAGGTTGGAGTATCAACACTGGAGGATGGAGTATCAGCACTGGAGGATGGAGTATCAACACTGGAGGATAGAGTATCAACACTGGAGGATGGAGTATCAACACTGGAGGATGGAGTATCAACACTGGAGGATGGAGTATCAACACTGGAGGATGGAGAAACAGCACTGGAGGGTGGAGTATCAGTACTGGAGGATGGAGTATCAACACTGGAGGATGGAGTATCAGCACTGGAGGATGGAGTGAGTATCAACACTGGAGGATGGAATATCTACACTGGAGGATGGAGTATCAACACTGGAGGATGGAGTATCAACACTGGAGGATGGAGTATCAGCACTGGAGGATGAAGTATCAACACTGGAGGATGGAGTAATAACACTGGAGGATGGAGTAATAACACTGGAGGATGGAGTATCAACACTGGAGGATGGAGTATCAACACTGGAGGATGGAGTATCAACACTGGAGGATGGAGTATCAACACTGGAGGATGGAGTATCAACACTGGAGGATGGAGTATCAACACTGGAGGATGGAGTATCAAGCACTGGAGGATGGAGTATCAACACTGGAGGTGGAGTATCAACACTGGAGGATGGAGTATCAACACTGGAAGGATGGAGTATCAACACTGGAGGATGGGATCAGTTGTATCAACACTGGAGGATGGAGATACACTGGAGGATGGAGTATCAACACTGGAGGATGGAGTATCACACTGGAGGATGGAGTATCAACACTGGAGGATGGAGTATCAACACTGGAGGATGGAGTATCAACACTGGAGGATGGAGTATATCAACACTGGAGGATGGAGTATCACACTGGAGGATGGAGTATCAACACTGGAGGATGGAGTATCAACACTGGAGGATGGAGTATCAGCACTGGAGGATGGAGTATCAACACTGGAGGATGGAGTAATAACACTGGAGGATGGAGTAACAACACTGGAGGATGGAGTATCAACACTGGAGGATGGAGTATCAACACTGGAGGATGGAGTATCAACACTGGAGGATGGAGTATCAACACTGGAGGGGTGGAGTATCAACACTGGAGGATGGAGTATCAACACTGGAGGATGGAGTATCAACACTGGAGGATGGAGATAATCAACACTGGAGGGTGGAGTATCAACATGGAGGAGGTGGAGTATCAACACTGGAGGATGGAGTATCAACACTGGAGGATGGAGTATCAACACTGGAGGATGGAGTATCAACACTGGAGGATGGAGTATCAACACTGGAGGATGGAGTATCAACACTGGAGGATGGAGTATCAACACTGGAGGATGGAGTATCAACACTGGAGGATGGAGTATCAATACTGGAGGATGGAGTATCAACACTGGAGGATGGAGTATCAACACTGGAGGATGGAGTATCAACACTGGAGGATGGAGTATCAACACTGGAGGGTGGAGTATCAACACTGGATGATGGAGTATCAATACTGGAGGGTGGAGTATCAACACTGGAGGATGGAGTATCAGCACTGGAGGATGGAGTATCAACACTGGATGATGGAGTATCAACAGTGGAGGGTGGAGTATCAACACTGGAGGATGGAGTATCAGCACTAAAGGGTGGAGTATCAGCACTGGAGGATGGAGTTTCAACACTGGAGGGTTTAGTATTAACACCGGAGGGTGGAGTATCAACACTGGAGGGTGGAGTATCAACACTGGAGGGTGGAGTAACATTACCTGGGTTCCAACACCACACAACTAGACTCACGAAATCGTAATGACACGATTGCCAACAAACTATACCACGGGTGGGGTTCGAACCCGCGGTCAGAGAGTCTCAAAACTCCAGACCGTCGCGTAAGCCACTGGGTCAGCTAGCCTCAATAAGATTCATCCAACTAGGTATATTTCTACACAACTAACTCACAAACTTGGAGTGAAATCTGTTCAACACTGAGGTACGACAGTGTTGTGCTGACTCTGAGTGTTTAACACTGAGGTACGACAGTGTTGTGCTGACTCTGAGTGTTCAACACTGAGGTAAGACAGTGTTGTGCTGACTCTGAGTGTTCAACACTGAGGTAAGACAGTGTTGTGCTGACTCTGAGTGTTCAACACTGAGGTAAGACAGTGTTGTGCTGACTCTGAGTGTTCAACACTGAGGTACGACAGTGTTGTGCTGACTCTGAGTGTTCAACACTGAGGTACGACAGTGTTGTGCTGACTCTGAGTGTTCAACACTGAGGTACGACAGTGTTGTGCTGACTCTGAGTGTTCAACACTGAGGTACGACAGTGTTGTGCTGACTCTGAGTGTTCAACACTGAGGTAATACAGTGTTGTGCTGACTCTGAGTGTTCAACACTGAGGTACGATGCATTAAAACAAGTAATAAACTACGACTCAATAAAAAAGACAAAATCATCAAAGAACATGATTTTCAAAGTTAAGTAAGTCTTTCTTAGTTAGATAAAACGCGATTTTTGCTTTTTTAAATTCTGATGATTTTAATTCAACGAGGCAACAATGATTTTTCTTGTATAATAAACGTGTTAATATATGTATCTCAAAATCCACAAAGATTCGTATTAAGCTGAATAATGTTGATAATGTCGTTCTTATAGACAGTTATATATTGTTATTTTGGTTTGTCTCATAATATATTAAGATTCTGGTTTGGATTCCATGTTGTTACTGTCGAGTTTCATTATACTTCATTGTACTACATTATGCTACAGAGTACTCACTTGTAGTCTGTTGTACTCGTATATTTACATATCGTTTAAAATTTCGCCCACCTCATTCACAGTGGAAAAAGTAAATACAATTACTGATGTGTTAGTGCTAGTTCCATAACTAACCTAACCTAGCAAAACTAACCTAACCTAACCTAACTAACCTAACTAACCTAACTAACCTAACTAACCTAACTAACCTAACCTAACATAACTAACCTAACCTAACATAACTAACCTAACCTAACTGTTTTGATCTAACCTGGTTAAAATGTGTGTTATATAAAATATTCTATTTATTTAAAACACAAAGACACACACAGACACACATACACACACAGGCACACAGACACTGACACAGACAGACAGACGGATAGACAGACAGATACACACACACACACACACACACACACACACACACACACACACACACACAAACACACACACATATATATATATATATACAAACAAACAACTTGTATAGTCTAATGGGCTGCTATAAAACTTTATGTTATGTCCTCGTATCCTCCATCACACTTATCTTCATCTTATTCTCCCCCTCTTTCTCTCCTCTCTCCTATTCTCTCATCTTCTACTTTCTTTTTTTTCTTTCTCTCGTTGATCAATCATTCTAAACCCCTCTCATTTCTCTTTTCCTCTCTACCTCTCTTCTTTCTCTCGCTTTCTCCCTACCGTTCTCATATCTCTCTCTCCTCTGTCTCTCTCCCTATTCCCCTACCCATGTTCTTTCTGCCCTTCCCTCACATCTATGTTTCTCCCCTTTCTTCAACTCACTTCAAAGTCCAGCTCTGAGTTACTCCACCCCCAGGATGCCACTCACACCACTTTACTAACACCCAGGTACATATTTACTGATAGGTGCACAAGGGCAGCAAGTGTAAGAAGACCTCCATACCTGAGCTACAACCATTATTAAATTTATTGGGGGAGCGCAATACCCGCATGGATTCATGCAGCTCCGTAGAGGGGAAAGATAGCTCCAGTTCCGTGGATTAAGAACCCTCCTACAGCATCAAGGGGACCTCCACTAAAGGGGGCAACTAAGTTACAGGCAACTTAAAGTGACATAACATTGCTAATTCTCTCACTTCTATCTCTAATTTCTTTTTTCCTCCATACACACCTATCTCACATTACTTTCTCAAAAAAAGATCTACCTCATAATTTCACCAATTCCGGCTAATTTTCCTCCGCGCTACCATTTCAATTCTCATTTTCCTGTCACTGCCAAGCATTTCCCATTTTCCGCCTCGTATATCTCTATTCTCTTTTTACCACCTGCTCCACGCTAACCTAATTTCTTCAGAGTACCGTTCTTCTCTCCTCCCTTCTCGCTGCCCCGCTCCTTCGCTCTCCTCTCTCCCTTTGTCCTCTTATCATTTATTTCTTCCCCTAAAAATTACAGCACATCATTGGTAGGAGGGAGAGACTCCCTTCCTGGTTTTGACAATCAGGCATGAGGAGACTAACAATCAAACAATCAAGAGAGATAGTGAGATAGATATATAGATAGATAGATAGATAGATAGATAGATAGATAGATAGATAGATAGATAGATAGATAGATAGATAGAGAGAGAGAGAGATAGAGATAGAGAGAGAGAGAGAGAGAGAGAGAGAGAGAGAGAGAGAGAGAGAGAAAGAGAGAGCCTTACTGTTATGTACATGGCCAACATTGTCAAAGTACCACATATTTCTCCACTTCGAGGACAGCGAGAAGCAAGCTTCTATACCACAAGACGGGCAGAAAGCAGCAACTTCACTCTGGCTGTACCCTTCTCCAGAACATCACTTCGTCTGAGATCATTTATCCCCAGGATGACTCGAGTCTAGAACACATTCGTACAGCATTATGATGTCAACGAGATAAAGTCAGTTGATCAAATGAAAATGCTGGCCCACAGATGGCTCCAACTTCATCCTGTTCCCTACTTGTATGTTTCATAACAATAAAAATGCTTTCAAATGAGCTGATGTAGGTAACAGCTCTTAGATTGTCAATAAAGTTAGGAACCCTTAACTTGTAAATAGCTTGTCAATAAAGCTAGGGATCCTTAACCTAACCTTGTCAAACCCTGCGTAAAAGAGAGAGAGAGAGAGAGAGAGAGAGAGAGAGAGAGAGAGAGAGAGAGAGAGAGAGAGAGAGAGAGAGAGAGAGAGAGAGAGAGGAAACAGAAAGACAGAGAGAGACAGAGACAGAGAGATAGACAGAGGGGTGGAGAGGCATGATGCGTTTAGGAGAGATGAATTTAGAGCTAAGAAAGAAGACAAGAGGAAGGATTAAACAGTTGGAAGGTTAGAGAATAAGAAACAAAAGAATACAAGAGGAAGTAAGAGGCAGGAGCAGGTATTAAAAAAAGAGAACGAAAATAGTTCCTCGAACCTGTGAATATAACTGACACAGTCCAAGATTACAACTGGACGATACACTGACTTCACTCTGAGCAGACGACCCATACGGATTTAGCCATTCACATAAACATAATAGTTCCTCTCGGGTGAAAGATATACACAAACATTCACTCTCTCACACAAGCTGCTGACATTTCTGCCAACAGTTTCAATGATCAGTTGGTGGACGAATTATATTGCCTTCACCACTCCTGCCACTAATAACAACAACAACAACAACAACAACAATAATAATAATAATAATAATAATAATAATAATAATAATAATAATAATAATAATAATAATAATAATAATAATAGTAATAATAATAATAATAATAATAATAATAATAATAATAATAATAATAATACTATTAATGTCCTCCTCTTCCTCCTCCTACTACTACTACTACTACTACTACTAATAATAATAATAATGTCCTCCTACTACTACTACTACTAATAATAATAATAATGTCCTACTACTACTACTACTACTAATAATAATAATAATAATGTCCTCCTACTACTACTACTACTAATAATAATAATAATGTCCTACTACTACTACTACTACTAATAATAATAATAATAACACTCATAACATAATTCTAGTAATAATAATAATACATAATAATAATAATAATAATAATAATAATAATAATAATAATAATAATAATAATAATAATAATAATAATAATAATAATAATAATAATAATAATAATAATAATAATAATAATAATAATAATAATAATAATAATAATAGTAATTACTATTATTATTATTACTACTAATAATTATAATAATAATATTAATAATACAAATAATGATAATACCAGTTGGTGAATGTCACTTCCAGTAGCTCCATCTGGCGCAGAAAGTCATTCCGAGGAGGCGGTCAGGGGAAGCCTCAGGGGTGCGACAGAAAGCCATCGACTGGCTGATTGCCGCAGTCACCCCTCAAGCCTCACCACAGAAAATAGAACACGCAATTTACCCTACTCTGCTCAATAATAATAATAATAATAATAATAATAATAATAATAATAATAATAATAATAATAATAATAATATTAATAATAATAATGATTTTGTTCAGGTAATTCTCCATCCAGTTTGATCCAAGGAAGGAGAGTGGGGTAGTTCCAGTTCCTTGGATCAAGAGATCGTCCTCAGCATCAAGACATCCCAAACTTTTAAAAGGTTAAAAAACTGAATTCTTTCTAACCAAGCAGAACGTACACAAAAATAATTGTTAATTGTTCAGGAACAATGAACATTCTCGGAAAAAATAGTTAATTAGCTTAAAATAAAACATATAAATTGTTCTCAATTTTTTTTTTCGATTTCGCGAATTCATGATTTTTTGGGGGTCTATAGTTTTTTGTCTTTTTTAAATTAAAAAAAAATAGCATTAATGGCTTTGCCAGTGAGAGACTGGACGACGACTAGCGGACGGAGGCTCGAGCCTGCAACAACACACTGCAAAGTTCTTTTGCTCATTTATATCCTCTATTACAGCGGTGTCATACACTCAGCCTCACTGTTGTCTGACCTCAGCATGTGTACCTTTGGTGTTACTCAGCCTCACTGTTGTCTGACCTCAGCATGTGTACCTTTGGTGTTACTCAGCCTCACTGTTGTTTGATCTCAGCATGTGTACCTTTGGTGTTACTCAGCCTCACTGTTGTCTGACCTCAGCGCACCTCTGGTGGTCGTAACATTTCAATACTCCACTTCCACTTCGTCCCACTTCCTTCCAGTTCATTCCACTTCATTCCACTTCCTTCCAGTTCATTCCACTTCGTCCCACTTACTGGTCAATATATCAGGTATGGTCTTCAGTTGCCATCAGTTACTACAGCACTGAGTGTGGTGATGACACCTGCTGGTGTGTGGAAAAACACCAGCCTTTACAAACACCCGCAACAAGTGTATTGACCCGGTACGACCATCACGACCATCACGACCATCACGATCATCACGACCATACTACAGGATGGATATAGATTCATTGGAGAACATACAAAGAAGAATGACTAAAATGATTTACAGTATAAGAAATCTCCCGTATGAAGATAGACTTAGAGCATTGAATCTCCACTCTCTGGAGAGACGTAGAATGAGGGGAGATATCATCGAGGTGTACAAGTGGATGATGGGCATAAACAAAGGAGATATTAATAAAATACTGAGGATATCGAACCAAGTAAGAACGAGAAATAACGGATTTAAATTGGATAAATTTAGATTTAGAAAGGACATAGGCAAGTACTGGTTTTCGAACAGAGTTGTAGATGCGTGGAACAATCTTCCGAGTAGGGTGATAGAGGCTAGGACCTTGGGTGGCTTTAAAAAGAGATTGGACAAATATATGAGTGGGAGGGGCTGGGTTTGATTAGTGTCGTGAGTACAGGAGTAAATTCTTAGGTAGTGGTGGTTTTGATAAGGACCTGCCTTGTATGGGCCAGTAGGCCTTCTGCGGTGTTCCTCCATTCTTATGTTCTTATGTTGAGTTAATAGAATCTTCAAAGCTTATTTCTCGGGTAGAATTGAAAATTAGGTTGGGCAATTATTCTGTTAGTGGGATGGATTGTGAAGGATCTGCCTAGTATGGGCCAACAGGCCTGCTGCAGTGTTCCTCCTTTCTTATGTTCTTATGTAAAAAGAGATTGGACAAATATATGAGTGGGAGGGGCTGGGTTTGATTAGTGTCGTGAGTACAGGAGTAAATTCTTAGGTAGTGGTGGTTTTGATAAGGACGTGCCTTGTATGGGCCAGTAGGCCTTCTGCAGTGTTCCTCCATTCTTATGTTCTTATGTTCTTATGACCATCACGATCATCACGACCATCACGACCATCACGACCAACACGATCATCACGACCATCACGACCAACACGATCATCACGATCATCACGACCATCACGACCATCACGACCATCACGACCATCACGACCATCACGATCATCACGACCATCACGACCATCACGACCATCACGACCATCACGATCATTACGATCATCACGACCATCACGACCATCACGACTATCACGACCAACACGATCATCACGACCATCACGACCAACACGATCATCACGATCATCACGACCATCACGACCATCACGACCATCACGACCATCACGATCATCACGACCATCACGACCATCACGACCATCACGACCATCACGATCATCACGACCATCACGACCATCACGACCATCACGACCATCACGACCAACACGATCATCACGACCATCACGACCATCACGACCATCACGACCATCACGACCATCACGACCATCACGACCAACACGATCATCACGACCATCACGACCATCACGACCATCACGACCATCACGATCATCACGACCATCACGACCATCACGACCTTCACGATCATCACGACCATCACGACCATCACGACCATCACGATCATTACGACCATCACGACCATCACGACCATCACGACCATCAGGATCATCACGACCATCACGACCATCACGACCATCACGATCATCACGACCATCACGACCATCACGATCATCACGACCATCACGACCATCACGATCATCACGACTATCACGACCATCACGACCATCACGACCATAAGGATAATCACGACCATCACGACCATCACGACCAACACGATCATCACGACCATCACGACCATCACGATCATCACGATCATCACGACCATCACGACCATCACGACCATCACGACCATCACGATCATCACGACCATCACGACCATCACGACCATCACGACCATCACGACCATCACGACCATCAGGATCATCACGACCATCACGACCATCACGACCATCACGACCATCAGGATCATCACGACCATCACGACCATCACGACCATCACGATCATCACGACCATCACGACCATCACGACTATCACGACCAACACGATCATCACGACCATCACGACCAACACGATCATCACGATCATCACGACCATCACGATCATCACGACCATCACGACCATCACGACCATCACGACCATCACGACCATCAGCCATCACGACCATCACGACCATCACGACCATCACGACCATCACGACCATCACGACCATCAGGATCATCACGACCATCACGACCATCACGATCATCACGACCATCACGACCATCACGACATCACGACCAACACGACATCACGACCATCACGACCAACACGATCATCACGACCATCACGACCATCACGATCTCATCACGACCATCACGACCATCACGACCATCACGACCATCACGACCATCACGACCATACGACCAACACGATCATCACGACCATCACGACCACACGATCATCACGATCATCACGACCATCACGACCATCACGACCATCACGACCATCACGATCCACGACTCACGACATGAACGACCATCACACCACGATCATCACCATCACGACCATCACGACCATCACGACCATCACGACCATCACGACCATACAAAACTTCGTTATCGCATGTACGAAACTATGATAACTAAGTTAACCCGTGCACACAACTACGATAACTATCTATCCCATGCACACAAGCACGATAACTACGTTATCAGCAGCTTACATCTGCATTGTCCTCTCTCTCACACATTGTAAAAAAAACAAAGCTGACACCCGAAAAGGACTTTTTGGACACACTGTAATATTTTTTTCGTATCACAGCTCGTAATTAGTGATTTTAAAAAAAATACAGAGGGTAATTAGTGATGTTTAAAACATTACAGAGGGTAATTAGTGATTTTAAAAAAATACAGAGGATAATTAGTGATTTTAAAGACATATTACAGCGGGTAATTACTGATTTTTAAGACATATTACAGAAGGTAATCAGTGATTTTAAGACATATTACAGCGAATAATTAGTGATTTTAAGACATTGCAGAAGGTAATTAGTGATTTTAAGACATATTACAGCGGGTAATTAGTTATTTTTAAGACGCATTACAGCGGGTAATTAGTGATTTTAAGACATATTACAGCGGGTAATTAGTGATTTTAAGACATATTACAGCGGATAATTATTAGAGAGTTAAATGATTAATGATCTTTTTTAATGACACATTTGAGTAAAGTGAAAGATGGTCGCATTAATAAGTGCTTAATGGTGAACACGTATCTTGTGTTGTATTGTGTTGCATTGTTGCTGTATTGTGATGTATTGTTGTTGTATTGTTGTTGTATTGTGTTGTACTGTTGCCGTATTTCATTGAATTATGTTGTGCAGTATTGTACGGTATCGTTCTTGTATTGTGTTGTAATGTGCTGTATTGTTGTTGTATTGCGTTCTATTGTACTGTATGGTTATTGTATTGTGTTGTATTATGCACCACCACCACCTCCTTCTCCTCCTCCTCCTTCGCCACCTCCTCCTCCTCCTAGTCTACCACCTGCTCCTCCTCCTCCACCATCACCACCTCCTCCACCATCACCACCTCCTCCTCCTCCAGCACCACCACTTCCTCCACCATCACCACCTCCTCCTCCTCCACCATCACCTCCTCCTCCACCATCACCACCTCCTCTTCCTCCTCCACCATCACCACCTCCTCCTCCTCCTCCACCATCACCACCTCCTCCTCCTCCACCATCACCACCTCCTCCTCCACCATCACCACCTCCTCTTCCTCCTCCACCACCACCACCTCCTCCTCCTCCACCATCACCACCTCCTCCACCATCACCACTTCCTCCTCCTCTACCACCTGCTCCACCTCCTCCTCTACCACCTGCTCCACCTCCTCCTCCACCACCACTTCTTTCTCCAGCACCTCCACCATCACCACCTCCTCCTCCACCATCACCACCTCCTCCTCCTCCTCCACCATCACCACCTCCTCCTCCACCATCACCACCTCCTCCTCCACCATCACCACCTCCTCCTCCTCCTCCACCATCACCACCTCCTCCTCCACCACCATCACCACCTCCTCCTCCACCACCATCACCACCTCCTCCTCCACCATCATCACCTCCTCCTCCCACTCCACACCATAACAACACATCTCAACAGTTTTCCACCCACACAGTTCTCATCTTCCAGAGATATTTCTCCTTTATCACCTCTTATATTCTCCTCACACAACAAGAAAAAAAACGGAAATTGAGTTGGGAATTACGACATTGTTATCCCGGAGCCCAGGAGCAACACCCCACCAACACTACGTTATAGTGCTAGATTATAGTACTAGGTTATAATACTAGATTATAGTACTAGATTATATTGCTAGGTTATATCAATAGATTATATTACTAGGTTTTATTACTAGATTATATTATTAGATTATTTTATTAGATTATCTTGTTAGTTTATATTACTAGATTATATTGCTAGATTATAGCACTAGACACTTACTGCACTTATATCACCGTTTAAGTGGACATTTTTCCTAATTTTTTTCGCCGTTTAAGTGTACCTATAATAAGATTCTACCTGATGCCTGAAACTGTAACCCAAAACCACTTACATTATAGGTATTGAAGTTAATCCCTTACCATCAAGGCACCACTTACCATCAAGGCACCACTTATCATCAAGGTACCACTTACCATCAAGGTGTACAGGTTAACCCCTTACCATTAAGGCACCACTTACCATCAAGGTACTACTTACCATCAAAGCACCACTTACAATCAAGGCACCACTTACAATCAAGGCACCACTTACCATCAAGGCACCACTTACAATCAAGGCACCACTTATCATCAAGGTACCACTTACCATCAAGGTGTACAGGTTAACCCCTTACCATTGGGGCACCACTTACCATCAAGGTACTACTTACCATCAAAGCACCACTTACAATCAAGGCACCACTTACCATCAAGGCACCCACATCATGACATTACCATCAAGGCACCACTTACAATCAAGGCACTTACATCAGCACTACCTATAATCAAGGCACACTACTCATAAGACCACAATCAAGGCACCACTTACCATCAAAGGCACCACTTAATCGACCAATCAAGGCACCACTTACCATCAAGGCACCACTTACAATCAAGGCACCACTTACCATCAAGGCACCACTTACATCAAGGCACCACTTACCATCAAGGCACCACTTACCATCAAGGTACCACTTACCATCAAGGCACCACTTACCATCAAGGCACCACTTATCATCAAGGCACCACTTATCATCAAGGTACCACTTACCATCAAGGTTCCACTTACCATCATGGTGTACAGGTTAACCCCTTACCATTAAGGCACCACTTACCATCAAGGCACCACTTACAATCAAGGCACCACTTACCATCAAAGCACCACTTACATCAAGGCACCACTTACCATCAAGGCACCACTTACAATCAAGGCACCACTTACCATCAAGGCACCACTTACAATCAAGGCACCACTTACATCAAGGACATAATCAAGCACCACTTACCATCAAGGCACCACTTACCATCAAGGCACACTTACAATCAAGGCACCACTTACCATCAAGGCACCACTTACCATCAAGGCATACCATGACCACTTACCATCAAGGCACCACTTACCATCAAGGTACCACTTACCATCAAGGTACCACTTACCATCAAGGTACCACTTACCATCAAGGCACTACTTACCATCAAGGTACCACTTACCATCAAGGCACCACTTACCATCAAGGCACCACTTACCATCAAGGCACCACTTACATCAAGGCTACCACTTACCATCAAGGCTACCACTTACCATCAAGGCACCACTTACCATCAAGGTACCACTTACCATCAAGGTACCACTTACCATCAAGGCACCACTTACCATCAAGGTACCACTTACCATCAAGGCACCACTTACAATCAAGGCACCACTTACCATCAAAGCACCACTTACCATCAAGGTACCACTTACCATCAAGGCACCACTTACCATCAAGGTACCACTTACCATCAAGGTACCACTTACCATCAAGGTACCACTTACCATCAAGGCACCACTTACCATCAAGGTACCACTTACCATCAAGGTACCACTTACCATCAAGGCACCACTTACCATCAAGGCACCACTTACCATGAAGGCACCACTTACCATGAAGGCACCAATTACCATGAAGGCACCAATTACCATGAAGGCACCAATTACCATGAAGGCACCACTTACCATGAAGGCACCACTTACCATGAAGGCGTACATATTAACCACTTACCATCAGTGCAACATGGGGGGACTGATCCCCCCTTCCATAGGATCTACAACCTCTGATGTCATATGCAAATTTTATCAAGGTATTTAATGGAATTTAACTGCGGCAATCAGCAGTACCGCTGGGGAACTAAAGTAGTGAGAGGAGACTAACTATTTGGAACACCATACGATACTCTCTGACACATTAACTTAATTTACCTTGCCTTCGCTCGTTCAGTTCGTTGCTATTGGTAGGTACAGAGGTATTTATGTACAGAAGAACACCTGATATCCCCACGCACCTAATTTCTAAATTCATAGCTGAAAATGTTCTCATTAATCTAGATTAGGAAGGGAAGTTGCTGCTTGTGTTAGCTAACTGAGAGTAGCATTGTTCTCAATGTGTTGTCATAATTTCTAATACCTCTGTCTGTGTGTGTGCCTCTATGTGTATGTGTGTGTGTACTTGTGTGTATATGTGCCTCTCTGCGTATGTGTAGGGATTCAAGGTAAAACCAGTCAGCTGGACTGGTGTCCTGGAAGCGGAAAATAAGGTGATGAACTGAGATGTCTGCACACCTCTGTTGAATGAACGATGGTGAATAGGTTTTCATTTTTGAGTCACCCTGCCTTGGTGGGAGACAACTTATAGGGTACAAACCATGACAACTGACTCCTATCTTTTGTTTCTATTAGATTGTAGATGCTAGCTATACCTGAGTAATACCAGTATTCTCCTCTTATTATATATGAGTAATACCAGTATTCTCCTCTTATTATACCTGAGTAATACCAGTATTCTCCTCTTATTATATCTGAGTAATACCAGTATTCTCCTCTTATTATACCTGAGTAATACCAGTATTCTCCTCTTATTATACCTGAGTAATACCAGTATTCTCCTCTTATTATACCTGAGTAATACAAGTTTTCTCCTCTTATTATACCCGAGTAATAACAGTATTCTCCTCTTATTATACCTGAGTAATACTAGTATTCTCCTCTTATTATACCTGAGTAATACCAGTATTCTCCTCTTATTATACCTGAGTAATACCAGTATTCTCCTCTTATTATATCTGAGTAATACCAGTATTCTCCTCTTATTATACCTGAGTAATACAAGTTTTCTCCTCTTATTATACCCGAGTAATAACAGTATTCTCCTCTTATTATACCTGAGTAATACTAGTATTCTCCTCTTATTATACCTGAGTAATACCAGTATTCTCCTCTTATTATATCTGAGTAATACCAGTATTCTCCTCTTATTATACCTGAGTAATACCAGTATTCTCCTCTCAATATATCTGAGTAATACCAGTATTCTCCTCTTATTATACCCGAGTAATACCAGTATTCTCCTCTTATTATACCCGAGTAATACCAGTATTCTCCTCTTATTATACCTGAGTAATACTAGTATTCTCCTCTTATTATACCTGAGTAATACCAGTATTCTCCTCTTATTATACCAGAGTAATACCAGTATTCTCCTCTTATTATACATGAGTAATACCAGTATTCTCCTCTTATTATATCTGAGTAATACCAGTATTCTCCTCTTATTATACCTGAGTAATACCAGTATTCTCCTCTTATTATACCTGAGTAATACCAGTATTCTCCTCTTATTATACCCGAGTAATACCAGTATTCTCCTTTTATTATACCTGAGTAATACCAATATTCTCCTCTTATTATACCCGAGTAATACCAGTATTCTCCTCTTATTATACCTGAGTAATACCAGTATTCTCCTCTTATTATACCCGAGTAATACCAGTATTCTCCTCTTATTATACCTGAGTAATACCAGTATTCTCCTCTTATTATACCTGAGTAATACTAGTATTCTCCTCTTATTATACCCGAGTAATACCAGTATTCTCCTCTTATTATACCTGAGTAATACCAGTATTCTCCTCTTATTATACCTGAGTAATACCAGTATTCTCCTCTTATTATACCTGAGTTATACCAGTATTCTCCTCTTATTATACCTGAGTAATACCAGTATTCTCCTCTTATTATACCTGAGTAATACTAGTATTCTCCTTTTATTATACCTGAGTAATACCAGTATTCTCCTCTTATTATACCTGAGTAATACCAGTATTCTCCTCTTATTATACCTGAGTAATACCAGTATTCTCCTCTTAATATATCTGAGTAATACCAGTATTCTCCTCTTATTATACCCGAGTAATACCAGTATTCTCCTCTTATTATACCAGAGTAATACCAGTATTCTCCTCTTATTATACCCGAGTAATACCAGTATTCTCCTCTTATTATACCTGAGTAATACCAGTATTCTCCTCTTATTATACCCGAGTAATACCAGTATTCTCCTCTTATTATAGCTGAGTAATACCAGTATTCTCCTCTTATTATACCTGAGTAATACTAGTATTCTCCTCTTATTATACCTGAGTAATACCAGTATTCTCCTATTATCGTGCTTGAATAATATCAATTTTTTTCAAAGTAAATTTATCGACTTCTTGACATTTTTTGGCTCCATTTTCATGACTTTTTTTGATTAAGTCGCCTTGAAAAAATTTTCGTGGAGGAAAAATATTCAGTCATCCATAATATTTTTTTAGGGGAAGGGGGGACTATGTAGGGGAGTCCTATCATTTTTTAGGGGAAGGGGGACTGGGTAGGGGAGTCCTACCATTTTTTAGGGGAAGGGGGGGACTGGGTAGGGGAGTCCTACAATTTTTTAGGGAAAGGGGGGACTGGGTAGGGGAGTCCTACCATTTTAAGACTGTCTTTAAAAAACCTCAATTGGATCGTGGTGATTTACAGTGTTGTTAGGTTAATTCAGTACCACATAGCTTGCTTCGCAACCGAAGGGACCTCGGGCTCGATTTCCAGGCTAGGCGAAACATGTGGTCAACCTTGCCTCCCTGTTCAGTGAACAAGTCACCGCTGACTCACACTCAAACTACTTTCAAAAAGTCAGAAACTAACACGGCCTCCTCAGTTAGAATTAGAAGTTAACGCTGCCACTCAAGGACACAAGTGGTAACAAGTCACTTTGTCTGACTTTGTTTGGGGGGAGGGGGGGAAGGGGGTTACCCGATGTAATCTACACATATGTTGCTATGTATGATTATTTATGTAACTGTATTTGTGAGTACCTGTACCTGAACTTACTCTCTAACAGCGTTAACAGTTAACATTGTGTCGAGGTTGTAAAGCAGCAATCATTGCTGCCATGACACACCATAGTGCCAGGCACCATAGTGCCAGGCACCATAGTGCCAGGCACCATAGTGCCAGGCACTATAGTGCCCAGGCACCATAGTGCCCAGTACCGTAGGCTCATCTTGTAAAGAAAAAAAACACCCATTAGGGTTATTTCTGATAAATCAACTTACAAGTGAGTGTCAGGTTTGCTGAAGATGGTTTCTCCATAAAAACTAAATGCGCTTTGCTTATCTCATGTTGTGTTTAATGTAGCCATGCGGGTTTGTATCATC
Source organism: Cherax destructor (assembly GCA_009830355.1). Lineage (NCBI taxonomy): Eukaryota > Metazoa > Arthropoda > Malacostraca > Decapoda > Parastacidae > Cherax > Cherax destructor. The sequence continues at coordinate 161,423 of WNWK01000716.1, forward strand.
GTCAGTGTTTACTGCATTAAAATAAACACACACACACACATACACATATACACACACACACACACACACACACACATATATATTTCTGCCTGCTCTTGCGAATTCCTAACTATATATATATATATATATATATATATATATATATATATATATATATATATATATATATATATATATAAGAGAGAGAGAGAGAGAGAGAATAACTCACATCACAGAAAACAGCATTGCTTCACACACGAGATGTCTCCCCAACACACACCAGCAGTAGTAACTTTAAAAAAAAAAAGAGAGGAAGTGCGGCGGAAGAACAAATTACCATGGCAGAGGGAAGACAAAAGTGAAAATTACCATAGCAGATAAAAGTCAGAAGAACAGAGGTTAAAAAGCAGCTGTGCTACGCAGAATGAATACGCCAGAGGCGTATAATTAGCAGCCTATAACTGTGTTCCTTACTCGTGTGTTTTGAGGGGTGGGGAGAAAAACACAGCAGGTGTACAAATAAATTTGCTTAATAATCTGAGAAAAAACTGTGATTTAAACCTGTCATTTGCTGTGAGTACTTGTGTACACGCAAGGTAATTTTCCAGGGTAATTAACAGGGAAATTTACCAAGATTATTAGTAAATGTTTTAGTGAGATTATTTTAATAACGCCTCTTCATTATGATAATGACGTGGCATGTTTTGTGTCCACAGTGATGTGTGACATGACCAGATTGTTCCTTGATGACATGACCATATGGATCCTTGACGACATGACCAGATGGTTCCTTGATGACACGCCAGATGGTTCCTTGATGACACGCCAGATGGTTCCTTGGTGACATGACCAGATGGTTCCTTGATGACATGACCAGATGCTTCCTTGATGACATGACCAGATGCTTCCTTGATGACATGACCAGATGCTTCCTTGATGACATGACCAGATGGCTCAACACTTCAAGACGCAATAGCGTCTCTTCAAGACGCAATAACAACACTTCAAGACTCAATAACAACACTTCAGAACGCTCAAACCAGTGTTACTGCCTGCTCTTCTCTCAGGCAACACCTCCCAGACCATCCTCCTGGGTTACACTCAGCGGGCAAAATTATTAACCTTCATTTGCAGCATTTTAAGCGAGGCGTTACCGAAATAATTTCCAGATACTGAACACCCCGACAAGGCGGCACACACCACTCCTGTGTACACACAATAGCTGACTCAGCCATTGTTGCAACCATGAAAGAGATGCCTCGATTTTACGGAGAAGTAAGAAGTAAAGAAAGCCGATATTTTCCCTAAGATGTTCGTATAAGCTTTAATGAATACGATGGAAGGCGATTCCATGTCGATAATTATTGCAGAATGAGACCAAAATGACAGTAAACCAGGATAGTGTTGTATAAAAAAAACAGGTTTTACAGTATAATCCTGTCTCACTTTAAAGCCTAGCGCTGTAGTAATAATAATAATAATAATAATAATAATAATAATAATAATAAATAATAATAATAATAATAATAATAATAATAATAATAATAATAATAATAATAATAATAATAATAATAATAATAATTAATAATAATAATAATAATAATAATAATAATAATAATAATAATTAATAATAATAATTAATAATAATAATAATAATAATAATAATAAATAATAATTAATAATAATAATAGTATAATAATAATAATAATAATAATAAATAATAATAATAATAATAATAATAATAATAATTAATAATAATAATTAATAATAATAATAATAATAATAATAATAATAATAATAATAATAAATAATAATTAATAATAATAATAGTATAATAATAATAATAATAATAATAATAATAATAATAATAATAATAATAATAATAATAATAATAATAATAACTTTATTTCTACAAGTACATGTACAAGGTATACATGCCTAGCTGACATCAATGACGTACATACTTTTCCCAGGATGCCACCCACATCAATCCACTAACACAAAGGTACTTATTTAGTACTAGTCATGGACAGGGCCTCAGGGTATGGCGTTGACCCCCGGAACACCCTCCAGGTATCCTTCAGGCGAAGAGGGGGAAAACTGAACCCCGGACGGCACTGAACCCTAGGACATAACCTGTGAACAGCAGGTGTTATGCATGTTCTGGAGTCTACGGAGAGTCCGTGAACTTTACACAAGGAAGATGTGTGTTATGGCTGGGAAGTTAATGGAGAGTTATGAAGCAGTGAGGATAAAATTATATTAACGAATGAGGACGAGGAGAGAGAGAGAGAGAGAGAGAGAGAGAGAGACGACATTATACTTCCCTGTCCACGACATTACACTTCCTGTCCACGGCATTATACATCCCTGCCCATGATAGTATACTCTGCCAAACATTAGAAGTATAACCTCGATGAGAGGGACTTATGCTGGTGTATTGTGTTCTCTCTCTCTCTCTCTCTCTCAGGTGCCCAACATCAACAATCACATCATCCAAGACGTGGAAACCATCATGGATGTTAAACGAGAACATCACATATAATTCACCTGCCAGCCGAGATAAACGAAGAGAAAGGGATAAGATATGTATAAACACCTATAGTAATGTCACATTCAGAACACCAGAAACATTGTTGACACCCTAATAAGCCACTTGTCATATATCAGACTGAATGTTTTCCCAGGCTTGTGACTCCTGTTACACACACACAGCTTTAAAATTGGGTACGATAAAACTCATGGAGAGTGGACCTTAGTAGCGACCAAGGAAAAGGAGGTTTCAAGAGCTGTGAATCGACCCCTGCAACCACATATAGGTGACTACAAACGTGTGTGTGTGTGTGTGTGTGTGTGTGTGTGTGTATGTGTGGAGGGGAAGGGACATTGTCTTGTAATTTCTCTAAGCCGGAAATCCTGGAACAGGAAGCGCCAGAGGCCTATCCGGCCTTCAAAGGCCTTCAGTGAGCTTGTCATGAAGGTGGAAGAGAGAAAGGGACAGAAAAGGGAAAGAGAAAGTTAACAGCAAGAGTGAAGGGCTGGTGGGGAGGAGAAGGAGCAGTAAGTGGGTGAAAACAAGTCAAAAAACACATACACAGTTTCAAGGGTAGGTATGGTAGGCTACTGTAGGTCAGGCATCAGTAAAGCCTGTCCATACCAGGAGCTACTGTATGAATCGATCTTACATTCATATATATATATATATATATATATATATATATATATATATATATATATATATATATATATATATATATAACACGAGGTGCGAGAGATACATGTCCAGTACACACTGTTACATTCCTGTCGCTGATTATAATGCGAAAATCTCATCCAGCTCCTCAGAGCTGGGGTGCGTGCCCAAAATGCAGCATGCATTACCCCTCTGAACAGCAGCGCTGAGTCGCTGGAACAGAAAACTAGCTGCCCTGGGATCCCTAGTTACCTTGTTGAGTCTTTTGCCTAGCTCCATGAGGAACTTAGATGCACTCTTTCCCCATGAGCCAAGGGTCTCCGAGCCTATGGGAACAAAAATATAATGATGGGCAAGTTCTCCATATTTTCTCGACTTTTGGGACTCCCTGAAGGTGGCAGCTGCCCCTCGTTCCTCCCTGGTGTATTGGAGATAGGTATCAGCCAAGGTAGATGCACATGTGTAGTCCTACACCACCTGCTTGCCGTCTGTCCAGGCTTGAAGGGTGATACCATCTGGACGCTTTTGGGTGCCATCAGATCTGCATAGTTGGGGTGGCTCCCTTACTGCTGGGCATCCGGCTGTTGTGAGGCTCCTCTTGATAATGTTATTAACCTCTTCATGTCTTGCAATCTTTCCCTCTGATTTACGACACACAAGACAATGGTACCCGAATCGGTCTTCTGCTTCACTGCCACAAATACACCTGTGTTCGGCGAGAATAGGGGCGGCAAGTCTAATGGCAACACCAATGCGGATGGTCTGTGGGTCGAGGCGTGTGTCAAGGCTGGAGTTGGGAACAGCCAACAGAAAGTCCCCTGCATGAGGAGCTCTCACTGCAAGGAGGAGGGCTCTATCCTTCCCTGACACACTCTGAAGCATTGCTGAGGCTATATTCTCTACTATTGGGCCATCCCAGTGCGACTGTTTGTAGTTGTTGGGGGAAGCAGGCCTGGTTTCAGAGCCCGTTAGATTATCCCAGATCCTGGCTCCGTCGACGAACTTTTGGTCATGGATTCCAATCGTGTCCCTAAGATGTTCAGGGAGAATCGTTGCTACAAGCCTTCTGGATGCAATGCATGAAGACAGGAAAGCAGGTAGAGCAATCTGAGATGACTTGCGGACACCAATGCCTCCTAGTCTGACTGGGAGTGTAGCTTGGTCCCACTGCCCATCTTCTAGAGTAAGGTTAAGTACTTTAGTAAAAATCTGCCTCAGGATACTGTCATATTCGTGCAGTATAGGGTTATCATATGAAGGAGCACATCTTAGGAAATATGTCAACCTGAGCAGACTCAAGCATTTTGTGAGAAGGTACAAGGCATCATGGGTGTCAAGACTGCCTATTCGTTGTTCCATTCTCCTCAATTCTTTCAGTTTCTTCATGAGAGTTATATATATATATATATATATATATATATATATATATATATATATATATATATATATATATATATATATATATAATATAGGAGGTACCACACCTCTAGAACTTGCTGGGGACCCTCATCCTCAGAGAAGACAACAAACGTACCTCAGGGAAAACTCGAGGTTCTTCCCAGAGCTGTTAGAATATTTTCTTCTCCTACCACTCCCTATATATATTGAATGAGTGCTTTATTAATAGACAGAATACATTGACATAAAACACAAACATGAACATGAATACATTGATACAATATATCAAAGATTATGAGTCTCTTCCAGCTCCTCCGAAGCCGGACGCGAGCCCAGTACGCAGCATGCATTTTCCCTCTGGATGGCCACGCTTAGGCGCTGGAACATGAAAGTGGCTGCCCTTGGGTCCCTGGTGGTGTCGATGAGTCTGGAACCCAGTTCTTTAAGGAAACGTGTTGCATTTTTTCCCCATGATCCCAAGGTCTCTGATCCCACTGGGACAAATTGATACTGTTGGCTTATGTCCCTGTACTTGCCGATCTTGTACTCCTCCCTGTGGTCAGCAGCTCCTCCATGTCGCCCGACACTGTGATGGATATAGGTGTCAGCCAGTGTCGACACACAGGTATAGTCCCATGCTAAGAGCTTGCCATTCTTCCAAGGATAGATGGTGATCCCGTCGGGGCGGTTTGCTGGGTTGTGGGTATTGTTGGCTGCTAGTGATCGGGGCTCTCTCTCGGTTTGGCATCCAGCTGTAGCAAGGCTTCTCTTTATGATGTCGTTGACTTCATTGTGTCTTGCATGCCATCCCTTGGTTTTGGAACAGTTAAGACCATGTAGACCATATTGGTCGGCTTGCGCATCGCCGCAGATACACGTATATTCCGTGTGAATTGGGGCAGCAAGGCGCAGAGCCACTGCAATACGAAGGGTCTTAGGGTCGAGGCGTGTTCCCATGGCCGAAATGGGAACTGTTTGGAGGAAGTCCCCAGAGTGATGTGCACTCACAGCTAGGAGACGGGCAGTCTCCCTGTCTGATGTTACGGCCCTAAGCATATTGGCAAGTATCTTTTCAGTAATGGGGCCGTCCCAGCTTGACTGTTTGTAGCCCAGTTCTTCACTAGGTTTTGGTGTTGGAGCAGCAAGAGTCTCCCATTCAGTGATGGCACTGGTGTAGCTAGGGTCCTGTATTCCTGCTGAATCACTGAGGTTGTCTGGAAGAATTTGTTTTATTAGCTCATTTGATGCTATGGAAGAGGATAAGAAAGCTGGTAGGGCAATCTGGGAGGATTTGCGTGCTCCCAGCTCCCCCCAAGCCTGACTGGAAGTGAGGCTTGCAACCACTGTCCATCTTCGAGGGAAAGTTTCAGTACACTCTCTAGCATGGTCTTGAGGAGAGAGTCATATTCCTTGAGTTTTGGGCTGCTGAAGGCTGGGGAGCATCTCAGGAAGTACGTAAGTTTTGGGATTGACAGGCACCTGGTGAGTAGGTAGAAGGCATCATGTGTATCGATGTCTTTCATGCTGCCCTCCATCGTCATGGTATATATATATATATATATATATATATATATATATATATATATATATATATATATATATATATATATATATATATATATATATATACACACACACTGTACACGCAAGTACGTTGATGTGTCTGTGTCTGTTTCCAGACTCTTCACTCTAGACAGATCACATCTAGGGACATCTGAATAAATTTCCACTGCAGCAACATGGTATTATTCCCGTACTGGAGTCTCTCACAGTCTCTCCCTCGAGCAGCCAGGACCAGGGAGTCTCTCATGACAATGGAAGGAGGAGGATGTGATCTCTCAGTGTCTGGATCAAGGGTATATCTCTCCCTTTCCAAGAGATTTGTACCAGGCGCCCCTCAGGACATATTTCTCACCACCCTCCTACATATCAGTGATTGAGATTAGAGCTCTGTTCTGAAGCTCTGCACACAGTGAAATGTCCTCAGGGAAAACAAGTATCTTACCTGTCACGATCTGAAACATTCAAATATGTAGAACAGTAATAAGAGTCCCAGTACCGTGGCTGGAATAGTACCGTGGCTGGAATAGTACCGTGGCTGGAATATTACCGTGGCTGGAATATTACCGTGGCTGGAATAGTACCGTGGCTGGAATAGTACCGTGGCTGGAATAGAACCGTGGCTGGAATAGTACCGTGGCTGGAATAGTACCGTGGCTGGAATAGTACCGTGGCTGGAATAGTACCGTGGCTGGAATAGTATTGTGGCTGGAATAGTACCGTGGGTGGAATAGTACCGTGGGTGGAATAGTACCGTGGCTGGAATAGTACCGTGGGTGGAATAGTACCGTGGGTGGAATAGTACCGTGGGTGGAATAGTACCGTGGGTGGAATAGTACCGTGGGTGGAATAGTACCGTGGCTGGAATAGTACCGTGGCTGGAATAGTACCGTGGCTGGAATAGTACCATGGGTGGAGTAGTACCGTGGGTGGAATAGTACCGTGGGTGGAATAGTACCGTGGGTGGAATAGTACCGTGGGTGGAATAGTACCGTGGGTGGAATAGTACCGTGGCTGGAATAGTACCGTAACTGGAATAGTACCGTTTCCTGGAATAGTACCGTGGGTGGAATAGTACCGTGGGTGGAATAGTACCGTGGGTGGAATAGTACCGTGGGTGGAATAGTACCGTGGGTGGAATAGTACCGTGGGTGGAATAGTACCGTGGGTGGAATAGTACCGTGGGTGGAATAGTACCGTGGGTGGAATAGTACCGTGGGTGGAATAGTACCGTGGCTGGAATAGTACCGTGGCTGGAATAGTACCGTGGCTGGAATAGTACCGTGGGTGGAATAGTACCGTGGCTGGAATAGTACCGTGGGTGGAATAGTACCGTGGCTGGAATAGTACCATGGCTGGAATAGTACCGTGGCTGGAATAGTACCGTGGCTGGAATAGTACTGTGGCTGGAATAGTACCGTGGCTGGAATAGTACCGTGGGTGGAATAGTACCGTGGGTGGAATAGTACCGTGGCTGGAATAGTACCGTGGCTGGAATAGTACCGTGGCTGGAATAGTACCGTGGCTGGAATAGTACCGTGGCTGGAATAGTACCGTGGCTGGAATAGTACCGTGGCTGGAATAGTACCGTGGCTGGAATAGTACCGTGGCTGGAATAGTACCGTGGCTGGAATAGTACCGTGGCTGGAATAGTACTGTGGCTGGAATAGTACCGTGGGTGGAATAGTACCGTGGCTGGAATAGTACCGTGGGTGGAATAGTACCGTGGCTGGAATAGTACCGTGGCTGGAATAGTACCGTGGCTGGAATAGTACCGTGGCTGGAATAGTACCGTGGCTGGAATAGTACTGTGGCTGGAATAGTACCGTGGCTGGAATAGTACCGTGGCTGGAATAGTACCGTGGCTGGAATAGTACCGTGGCTGGAATAGTACCGTGGCTGGAATAGTACCGTGGCTGGAATAGTACCGTGGCTGGAATAGTACCGTGGCTGGAATAGTACCATGGGTGGAATAGTACCGTGGGTGGAATAGTACCGTGGGTGGAATAGTACCGTGGGTGGAATAGTACCGTGGCTAGAATAGTACCGTGGGTGGAATAGTACCGTGGGTGGAATAGTAACGTGGCTGGAATAGTACCGTGGCTGAAATAGTACCGTGGCTGGAATAGTACCGTGGCTGGAATAGTACCGTGGCTGGAATAGTACCGTGGCTGGAATAGTACCGTGGCTGGAATAGTACCGTGGCTGGAATAGTACCGTGGCTGGAATAGTACCGTGGCTGGAATAGTACCGTGGCTGGAATAGTACCGTGGCTGGAATAGTACCGTGGCTGGAATAGTACCGTGGCTTGAATAGTATCGTGGCTGGAATAGTACCGTAGCTGGAATAGTACTGTGGCTGGAATAGTACCGTGGCTGGAATAGTACCGTGGGTGGAATAGTACCGTGGGTGGAATAGTACCGTGGCTGGAATAGTACCGTGGCTGGAATAGTACCGTGGCTGGAATAGTACCGTGGCTGGAATAGTACCGTGGCTGGAATAGTACCGTGGCTGGAATAGTACTGTGGCTGGAATAGTACCGTGGCTGGAATAGTACCGTGGCTGGAATAGTACCGTGGCTGGAATAGTACCGTGGCTGGAATAGTACCGTGGCTGGAATAGTACCGTGGCTGGAATAGTACCGTGGCTGGAATAGTACCGTGGGTGGAATAGTACCGTGGGTGGAATAGTACCGTGGGTGGAATAGTACCGTGGGTGGAATAGTACCGTGGCTGGAATAGTACCGTGGGTGGAATAGTACCGTGGGTGGAATAGTACCGTGGCTGGAATAGTACCGTGGCTGGAATAGTACCGTGGCTGGAATAGTACCGTGGCTGGAATAGTACCGTGGGTGGAATAGTACCGTGGGTGGAATAGTACCGTGGGTGGAATAGTACCGTGGGTGGAATAGTACCGTGGCTGGAATAGTACCGTGGCTGGAATAATACCGTAGCTGGTGCAGTCTTGAAGGAGGGACTGAAACAATCTTGAAGGAGGGACTGAAACAATCTTGAAGGAGGGACTGAAACAATCTTGAAGGAGGGACTGAAACAATCTTGAAGGAGGGACTGAAACAATCTTGAAGGAGGGTCTGAAACAATCTTGAAGGAGGGACTGAAACAATCTTGAAGGAGGGACTGAAACAATCTTGAAGGAGGGACTGAAACAATCTTGAAGGAGGGACTGAAACAATCTTGAAGGAGGGACTGAAACAATCTTGAAGGAGGGACTGAAACAATTTTGAAGGAGGGACTGAAACAATCTTGAAGGAGGGACTGAAACAATCTTGAAGGAGGGACTGAAACAGTCTTATACAAGAACCTTTGATGCTTCACACACATCTATTAAGCAATTTCAGAGCCATGAAGCCTCACACAGCGTGTGTTCAAGGCTCTTCAGAATTAAACACTGAGTGCTCTATACACCTGCTGCTCCTCACTTTACTTTGCAAAGTAAAGGAAACTATGTCTCAAAGTGAAGCTCACCAGCAGCACAATTAGTGATTAATTGGCTGTCAGAAGGTCATAAATGACGTACGGTGAGTATTGAAGGAGAAGAGAGAGAGAGAGAGAGAGAGAGAGAGAGAGAGAGAGAGAGAGAGAGAGAGAGAGAGAGAGAGAGAGAGAAAGGGTGAGGAATGATGGTGGGAGGGGCCATAATGGAAGAGGATTTATGGTAGTGGGTGGGGAGTAGACGATGCAAGGGAGGACGGGGAGTACTTGGTAGATGTAGAAGGTAGGGGGAGGGAGAGTCATGTAGACATACCTGGAGAGGGCTTCGGGGGTCAACGCCCCCGGGTCCGGTCTGAGACCAGACCTCGTGGTGGATCAGGGTCTGATCAACCAGGCTGTTACTGCTGGCCGCACGTAAACTAACGTACGAACCAAAGCCCGGCTAGTCAGGTACTGACTTTAGGTGCCTGTCCAGAACCTTCTTGAAGATAGCCAGGGATCTATTGGTAATCCCCCTTATGTATGCTGGGATGCAGTTGAACAGTCTTGTGCCCCTGACACTTATTGTGTTGTCTCTCATTGGGGGAATGTTGCATCTCCTGCCGATTCTTTTGCTTTCATAGTTAGTGATTTTCGTGTGCAGGTTTGGTACCAATCCCTCTAGGATTTTTCAAGTGTATATTATCATGTATCTTTCTCGCCTGCGTTCCAGGGAATACACGTAGGCAAAAACAGATTTGTATTTCCAAGATTTGTGGGCTGAACATGACTTGATAAAGCTCTACACAGAGCTGAACATAACTTGATGAAGCTCTACACAGAGCTGAACATGACTTGATAAAGCTCTACACAGAGCTGAACATAACTTGATGAAGCTCTACACAGAGCTGAACATGACTTGATAAAGCTCTACACAGAGCTGAACATAACTTGATAAAGCTCTACACAGAGCTGAACATGACTTGATGAAGCTCTACACAAAGCTGAACATGACTTGATGAAGCTCTACACAGAGCTGAACCTGACTTGATAAAGCTCTACACAGAGCTGAACATAACTTGATAAAGCTTTACACAGAGCTGAACATGACTTGATGAAGCTCTACACAGAGCTGAACATAACTTGATAAAGCTCTACACAGAGCTGAACATAACTTGATAAAGCTCTACACAGAGCTGAACATAACTTGATAAAGCTCTACACAGAGCTGAACATGACTTGATAAAGCTCTACACAGAGTCAATAATGCTATAAACAATTTAACTAATAAATAAACAAATACATTCAGTTATTTTGTTTAAATTATTTTTAGGTTTATATATAAAGAGATGTATGCGTCTCTCAGTGTATATATACACAGAGATGTATGCGTCTCTCAGTGTATATATACACAGAGATGTATGCGTCTCTCAGTGTATATATACACAGAGATGTATGCGTCTCTCAGTGTATATATACACAGAGATGTATGCGTCTCTCAGTGTATATATACACAGAGATGTATGCGTCTCTCAGTGTACATCTGAAGTAATCCTGACTGCAGTGTACAGTCTTCTTGCAGCACACTGTCACAAAGTTCGTCTCACAACAGAAGGGACCCGGGTTTAATTCCAGGGTACGGCTAGACTAATGGGAAAGTCTCCTTACACTCAAGTACATTTTTCTCGTGGGAGTAAGCAGGTACCTCGGTGTTAGGTGCCTGTTGAGCCTGTTACCATGGTTTATGGTGGTGAGCGTACCTTAGTCTCAAGCTGTGAACTACTCTTACTACTACTACTACCTCTACTGCTACTACTACGGCTATTACTACTATTACTATTTCTACTACTACTACGGATACTACTACAACAACTACTACTACTACTATTTCTACTACTACTACTACTACTACTACTAATACTACTACTACTACTAATAATAATTATACGGTAATATTACTACTACTACTAATAATAATAAGAACAATAATAATAATTAGTGAGGATAATAATGAGAACAATAATCAAACATTAATCAATATGTAAAGGAGCGACCAAGGAAGGAACAATATCCACAGTGAACATCAAACACCATTAACCTTGTCAAGGCTAACGAGTCAAACACAGCAAACACACACAAAAAACACACAGCTGCAAACATAGGATAATACTGAAATGTTTATGTGGCTCAACATAGTGTTGAGGAATTAATGGAAATGTCCGATTAATGCCAACCTAATTAATTTTTTTTTCGAAATTGTGACCCCTGTCGCTATTTTGATTTTTTTCCAATTATGAGTTAGAATAACAGTAGTTAGAATAACAGTAGTTAGAATAACAGTAGTTAGAATAACAGTAGTTAGAATAACAGTAGTTAGAATAACAGTAGTTAGAATAACAGTAGTTAGAATAACAGTAGTTAGAATAACAGTAGTTAGAATAACAGTAGTTAGAATAACAGTAGTTAGAATAACAGTAGTTAGAATAACAGTAGTTAGAATAACAGTAGTTAGAATAACAGTAGTTAGAATAACAGTAGTCAGAATAATAGTAGTTACAGTAACAGTAGCTACAACAAAAGTAGCTACAACCACAGTAGTTACAACAACAGCAGCTACAACAACAGTAGTTACAACAACAGTAGCTACAACTGCAGTAGCTACAACAACAATAGTTACAACAACAGCAGCTACAACAACAGTAGTTACAACAACAGTAGCTACAACTGCAGTAGTTACAACAACAGCAGCTACAACAACAGTAGTTACAACAACAGCAGCTACAACAACAGTAGTTACAACAACAGTAGCTACAACTGCAGTAGTTACAACAACAGCAGCTACAACAACAATAGTTACAACAACATCAGCTACAACAACAGTAGTTACAACAACAGCAGCTACAACAACAGTAGTTACAACAACAGTAGCTACAACTGCAGTAGTTACAACAACAGTAGTTACAACAACAGTAGTTACAACAACAGTAGTTACAACAACAGTAGCTACAACAAAAGTAGCTACAACAACAGTAGTTACAACAACAGTAGTTACAACAACAGTAGTTACAACAACAGTAGTTACAACAACAGTAGTTACAACAACAGTAGCTACAACAAAAGTAGCTACAACAGCAGTAGGTACAACAACAGCAGCTACAACAACAGTAGTTACAACAACAGTAGCTACAACTGCAGTAGTTACAACAACAGTAGTTACAACAACAGTAGGTACAACAACAGTAGTTACAACAACAGTAGTTACAACAACAGTAGCTACAACAACAGTAGGTACAACAACAGTAGTTACAACAACAGTAGTTACAACAACAGTAGCTACAACAAAAGTAGCTACAACAGCAGTAGGTACAGCAACAGCAGCTACAACAACAGTAGCTACAACAACAATAGCTACAACAGCAGCTACAATAGTAGCTACAACAACAGTAGTTACAACAACAATATCTACAACAACAGTAACTACAACAGTAGCTACAACAACGGTAGTTACAACAGTAGTTACAACATCAGTAGCTACAACAAAAGTAGCTACAACAGTTGCTACAACAACAGTAATTACAACAACAGTAATTACAACAGTAGTTACAACATCAGTAACTGCAACAAAAGTAGTTACAACAGCAGTAGGTACAACAACAGCAGCTACAACAACAGTAGCTACAACAACAATAGCTACAACAGCAGCTACAATAGTAGCTACAACAACAGTAGTTACAACAATAATATCTACAACAACAGTAACTACAACAGTAGCTACAACAACGGTAGTTACAACAACAGTAACTGCAACAGTAGCTACAACAACAGTAATTACAACAACAGTAATTACAACAGTAGTTACAACTTCAGTAACTACAACAAAAGTAGCTACAACAGTTGCTACAACAACAGTTACAACAACCATAAATTATAACAACTATGTCCCCGAGTCATCTGTAACCAAAACACCGTAAATACAGCCACGAACTCCTAACTGAAAAATAAAAGAAATCCCTCTGTGAAATCCCCTATATGGACATTATTTGGATGAAAAATTCCCCTTTGGGGCCTTTATCCAAGCCGGACCTTTTAGGATTACATAAATAATCCACGATAAAGTTTGCCAGCAAAATGCTTGAAGGGTCTCAAAGTTGGGTCAGGATAATCCTTCTTGAAGACTGTGAGAGGCGTCCTAATTAACATTGTTTACCTTACGAGATGCTGGAACAAACAGCTTGGAAGGTCACGCTTTTAGGAAGGTGGAGAGGTCATGTTTAAAGGGGAATAAAAAGGTTCAAAGGTTCTATATGGGGTGGGTCACTGCTAAGAGATGCTTTCAAAGATCGCTCCATGAAAACATTATTTTCCTCTGTGCCTCTCTCTTCAAACATTATTTTTCTGTGTATCTCTCTCTCTCTCTCTCTCTCTCTCTCTCTCTCTCTCTCTCTCTCTCTCTCTCTCTCTCTCTCTCTCTCTCTCTCTCTCTCTCTCTCATCAATTTTCTTTCCTTACGAGAACCAAAAGTTTCAAAAAGCGTTGCTCTTCTTGTAAACACAATGTTTGGTAAACACCAGATTTGCACCGCCAGCTGAAGCAGATTTAAGTTCTTGCTATTATAAATCTTCCTTACACACTTCTCCATTACTCACTGAGTGTCACTGACGAATATCTAACTATTTCGTTCGTAGTAACATTAACAAAAGTTGTGAGTAAATTCCCTAACTTTTGTCTATTGTAAATGACTCCCTACCAGCGATACTTGACTCCCTACCAGCGATACTTGACTCCCTACCAGCGATTGACTCTACAGCGTCTGACTCCTACCAGCGATTGACTCCTACCAGCGTCTGACTTCCTACCAGCGATACTTGACTCCCTACCAGCGATATTGACTCCCTACCAGCGATACTTGACTCCCTACCAGCGATACTTGACTCCCTACCAGCGATACTTGACTCCCTACCAGCGATACTTGACTCCCTACCAGCGATACTTGACTCCTACCAGCGATACTTGACTCCCTACCAGCGATACTTGACACCCTACCAGCGATACTTGACTCCCTACCAGCGATACTTGACCCCTACCAGCGATGACTCCTAGATACACCCCTACCAGCGATACTTGACACCCTACCAGCGATACTTGACTCCCTACCAGCGATACTTGACCCCTACCAGCGATACTTGACTCCCTACCAGCGATACTTGACACCCTACCAGCGATACTTGACCCTACCAGCGATACTTGACTCCCTACCAGCGATACTTGACACCCTACCAGCGATACTTGACTCCCTACCAGCGATACTTGACACCCTACCAGCGATACTTGACACCCTACCAGCGATACTTGACTCCCTACCAGCGATACTTGACTCCCTACCAGCGATACTTGACTCCTACCAGCGATACTTGACTCCCTACCAGCGATACTTGACACCCTACCAGCGATACTTGACACCCTACCAGCGATACTTGACACCCTACCAGCGATACTTGACACCCTACCAGCGATTGACTCTCGGATACACCCTACCAGCGATACTTGACACCCTACCAGCGATCTTGACAACCTACCAGCGATACTTGACAACCTACCAGCGATACTTGACAACCTACCAGCGATACTTGACACCCTACCAGCGATACTTGACAACCTACCAGCGATACTTGACAACCTACCAGCGATACTTGACACCCTACCAGCGATACTTGACAACCTACCAGCGATACTTGACACCCTACCAGCGATACTTGACACCCTACCAGCGATACTTGACACCCTACCAGCGATACTTGACAACCTACCAGCGATACTTGACAACCTACCAGCGATACTTGACAACCTACCAGCGATACTTGACACCCTACCAGCGATACTTGCTGAACCAACAGAGTGTTCTGGATCAGTCCCGTGGACCAACTCCTTGGTCCAGTCTCCTTCTCCAGGTCCCATGGGCCAGGTTCTTGGTCCACTGGTAATGCTGATAAATTTTTAACCGTTAATGCTGTTAATGTGTCCATTAGAGAGTATGTAAATGAACTCGTTAATTATATAAATAATTCGTTAACGTTGATGCTTGCGTTAGTCTCATTATCAATACAGTCTGATAAATGTTCCAGATTATCTTATTCCCTGGTATTCACAACATGGGTATGTGGTGCCTACCACAAACAACATGGGTATGTGGTGCCTACCACCCACAACCTGGGTATGTGGTGCCTACCACCCACAACCTGGGTATGTGGTGCCTACCACCCACAAGCTGGGTATGTGGTGCCTACCACCCACAACCTGGGTATGTGGTGCCTACCACCCACAAGCTGGGTATGTGGTGCCTACCACCCACAACCTGGGTATGTGGTGCCTACCACAAACAACATGGGTATGTGGTGCCTACCACCCACAACCTGGGTATGTGGTGCCTACCACCCACAACATGGGTATGTGGTGCCTACCACCCACAACATGGGTATGTGGTGCCTACCACCCACAACATGGGTATGTGGTGCCTACTACCCACAACATGGGTATGTGGTGCCTACCACCTACAACATGGGTATGTGGTGCCTACCACCCACAACATGGATATGTGGTGCCTACCACCCACAACCTGGGTATGTGGTGCCTACAACCTGGGTATGTGGGGCCTACCCCCCACAACATGGATATGTGGGGCCTACCACCCACAACCTTGGTATGTGGGGCCTACCACCCACAACATGGATATGTGGTGCCTACCACCCACAACTTGGGTATGTGGGCCCTTCCACCCACAACATGGATATGTGGTGCCTGCCACCCACAATCTGGGTATGTGGGGCCTACCACCCACAACATGGGTATGTGGTGCCTACCACCCACAACATGGGTGTCACCTCATAGCAGTTAATCTTCACATAAACATACACATGTATAATCTCTATGTCGTATGTTGCATCTAGATGCAAGACTGAATAATGTATTACTTGTATATGCATACACGTATACAAGTTTATGTATACTGAAATACGAGTATATGTATACTCAGTGAGGCTGGTTTACTGTGCAGATATATCATTCTTACTCTCAACTTAACGTAGTGAACTATATATTATATCTGAAATTTTAAGCCTAAATATTTGTAAAAAAATATATTTATACATTGTAGGATAAACGTATTCTCAATGACGACGTTTTTTGACAAATATTAATAATGGCTTCCCCATAAAGGCCGCATTTTATGCAAATATCCATTTTGCACTGAGGAGGAGGATATAAAAATGAAGGAGCACAAGTGAGGTCATTATTGGAGCATTAACTACGGTATCATCACCTCTACTGCTTCTACCATCAACCATCAACTCTACTGCAGAAGCCTTTAGCCTGGTGGCTAAAGCTCTCGCTTCACACGGCGAGGGTCTGGGTTCGATTCCCAGCGAGGGGTAGAAACATTAGGCGTGTTTCTTTACACCGGTTGTCTATGTTCACCCATCAGTAAAATGGGTACCTGGGAGTTAGTGGACTGCTATGGTCTGTATACCTTGTACATGTACTTGTAGAAATAAAGATATTATTATTATTATTATTATTATTATTATTATTATTATTATTATTATTATTATTATTATTATTATTATTATTATTATTATTATTATTATTATTATTATTATTATTATTATTATTATTATTATTATTATTATTATTATTATTATTATTATTATTATTATTATTATTATTATTATTATTATTATTATTATTATTATATTCAAATGATTCTCGGAACTGCAACATCCCCACCCCAACATTAGAGTGCAGGCACTGTACTTCCAAGACTCGAGCCCGGGTAACCGGTTTCCCTGAATACTGTCGTAAAGGTTACCGTGCAAACACTACAACAACACGTCAACCTCACTCCCCACACAAAAGAAACACTCGTCTCCATTCAGATTTGGTAGACTCACATCACTGTTGGATGTTCATGCACTTAGAATGTAAAACCTCCCACTAACCCTTCCCAGGATGATTCCTACCACTCTTTCGTTCCAACCAAGATTTGCTCACCCTCTTCGTCATCATATTCTGCTCTATCCTATCTAAATGACCAAAGCACCTCAACATCCCGTCCTCAGTCCTCTGAATTATACATTTGGTAATCCCCACACCGTCTTCTAAATTCTACGCTCTGAATTCTCTGCATAATATTTACATAACACATTGCCCTCACACATGACATCTCCACTACCTCCAACCTCCTCCTCGCTGCAACATTTAAAACCCATGCTTCACACCTGTGTGAAAATGTTGGTAGCACTATATTCTGGAATATTCCTCTTTCTGCCTCCATAGATGAAGTTCTTAGTTTACTCAGATACCTAAGCATACCTCCTCCTTTTTTTTCTATGGTACAGGTCCTCACGCACAAACTCATCTGCCGTCAAATCCAGCCTCCCTACTCCCAGTACATTCCCTTCCTCCGTACTCTGAGCGATCTGATATCCAGTCTTTCATGTTTAGTACCTTCAGTACTCTCATCACCTTCCTCTTTCATATGTTCGCTTTTAATTCTCTTTTTTTTCAAACTGCCTTCCAAGTTCCTCCACCAACCTTTGCAATTTCGTTTCAGAATCGATCAAAAGAACTGTGTCATCAGCAGCAAAGAGCATCTGTGACAACTCTCACTATATATATATATATATATATCTTTTTCTTCTTTCAACAAGTCGGCCGTTTCCCACCGAAGCAGGGTGGCCCAAAATGAAAAACGAAAGTTTTCCCTTTTACATTTAGTAATATATACAGGAAAAGGGGTTACTAGCCCCTTGCTCCCGGCATTTTAGTCGCCTCTTACGACACGCATGGCTTACGGAGGAAGAATTCTGTTCCACTTCCCCATATATCTATATCTCATCCTCACTCCTAACCTCACTCCTAACCTCACTCCTAACCTCACTCACAACCTCACACACAACCTCTCTCACAACCTCCCTCACAACCTACCTCACAACCTCCCACACAACCTCCCACACAACCTCTCACACAACCTCCCTCATAACCTCCCACACAACCTCCCTCATAACTTCCCACACAACTTCTCTCACAACCTCCCTCACAACCTCTCTCACAACCTCCCTCACAACCTCCCACACAACCTCCCTCATAACCTCCCTCACAACCTCCCACACAACCTCCCTCATAACCTCCCTCACAACCTCCCACACAACCTCCCTCATAACCTCCCTCACAACACACCAACTATTCCATCTATACTCTCCCTCTCAATATAAATCCTTTTTCCCAGACTTAAACAAACTCTCAATTTCACTGAACAACATTTTTGTCCCCTTGTAGAAAGGTTCCCCTCGGTTAAGAGGCCGAGGGGAGGTGTAGTGAAGTGTACAAGTGTTCAAGTGGAAATAAAGGGGACATAAAGAGGGTGGAGACTCCCTGGCCAATGAAAGGTAATGAGGTTTGTTCCAAGGAAGGGGATGGTGGATGCAGTTGTTTAGATTTAGAGTCCTTCACTAGCATCAAGCTCCCTTCTTCTACTTTCCTCCCTTCTTTTCCCTCCCTTCTCTTCCTCTTCCTTCCTTCCCTTCCTCTCCCTTCCTCTACCTCCCTCTCCCTTTCTATTCCTTCCTCTTCCTTCTCTTCCTCCCCTTTTCTCCCCTTCCTCTGTCTCCCTTCCTCACTGTACAGAGGCACAGTACAGAGGCACTGTTCAGAGGCACTGTACAGAGGCACTGTACAGAGGTACTGTATAGAGGCACAGTACAGAGGCACAGTACAGAGGCACTACAGAGGCACAGTACAGAGGCACCATACAGAGACACAGTACAGAGGCACTGTACACTGCCTCTGTACAACTTGATTGATGGACTGATCAGTCTTGAGTGATGGAGTAATTACAACGACTCCAGGGACTGATTACCTCAAACTCCTCCAAATCTTCACCATTCTTCTTTTGTATGGACTGATGAAGCCACTGTGTGGCGAAACGTTTCCACGATAAAGATACCCAAGTGTTGCCCATGTGTCTGATTTACCAGCATGATAAGCCAGTGTGTGTAGTGGCTTAGTAGAAGAAGTAGCAAGACAGTCACAGTTAGCCCCTTGGTTGTGGAATGCTGCAGCCGGGCTGTTGTGACCCCTCTTATTTATATTAAATGTTGCATTCTGCAACAGGAATATTGGCCAGAGTTGCAAGACTCAGGTCAGGGCCACGATGGAAGGTGCCAGTCACTGGGGATGAGTGAGAAACACTGTGTTGTTGAGAACAGTGAGAGATGAGAGACTTGTGTTGCGGGGAATTACGAGTAACTCATTTGCGAATAAGAAACACAAAACACTTGATAAAATTAAGAAAAGTCAAGAAAAACTGAAGTCAAGACAACACATGACTGCAGTAGAGAATAGACGCAATAGATCTCATAATTATATCCATAATAGACGCAATAGATCTCATAATTATATCCATAATAGACGCAATAGATCTCATAATTATATCCATAATAGACGCAATAGATCTCATAATTATATCCATAATAGACGCAATAGATCTCATAATTATATCCATAATAGACGCAATGGATCTCATAATTATATCCATAATAGACGCAATAGATCTCATAATTATATCCATAATAGACGCAATAGATCTCATAATTATATCCATAATAGACGCAATGGATCTCAAAAATAATTTCCAGAACAGACACAACAGACATCAAAGACTATTTCAACAACAGACATCAAAGACTATTTCAACAACAGACATCAAAGACTATTTCAACAACAGACATCAAAGACTATTTCAACAACAGACATCAAAGACTATTTCAACAACAGACACAACAGACATCAAAAACTATTTCAACTACAGACACAACAGACATCAAAGACTATTTCAACAACAGACACAACAGACATCAAAGACTATTTCAACAACAGACACAACAGACATCAAAGACTATTTCAACAACAGACACAACAGACATCAAAGACTAAACAGACATAACAGCGCTGAGAAAAAAGTGCAATAAAGTTTTCTCTTAATGTCAATAAAAGAGGTGACAGTGTAGCCAAAACTATCATAAAAGAATGAGAGAGAGAGTTTACCACCTCGGCTCTGGCAACAGCGTTTCAGTGTACTTACCTAATTGTGGTTGCAGGGGTCGATTCACAGCTCGTGGCCCCGACTCTTCACTGGTCGCCACTAGGTCCACTCTCTCCCTGCTCCATGAACTTTATGAATTGTTATGGTTCCTGCCTCCACTACCTCACTATCCAGACTATTTCACTTCCTGACAACTCTATGACTGAAGAAATACTTCCTAACATCCCCGTGACTCACCTGAGTCTTCAAGTGTGTGTGTGTGTGTGTGTGTGTGTCTCAGTTA
The DNA here is from genome assembly GCA_009830355.1 of Cherax destructor. Taxonomy (NCBI): domain Eukaryota; kingdom Metazoa; phylum Arthropoda; class Malacostraca; order Decapoda; family Parastacidae; genus Cherax; species Cherax destructor. Next base: position 182,362 of record WNWK01000716.1, read on the forward strand.
CCTTCCTAGCCAACCATTCTTCTTCCCCCTCCCTGTTCTCCTGTTGTTCTCCTGTTGTTCTCCTGCTCCCGTTTATCACATCACCTCCATATTCACTCTACCTCTCTCTCTCTCATATAATAAAAATCTATTCAGGTCTTTCAATAAAATTTTATGTAGTATTTCGTAAACATTTAAGTCTCTGCATATATTATGTGGGAGATATAAGTCTCTCACTGAATAAATACTGGGATATACACCTTTTGCTGAATGTACACTCATATATATATATTTTTTTATTTTATTAACACATCGGCTGATTCCCACCAAGGCAGGGTGGCCCGAAAAAGAAAAACTTTCATCATCATTCACTCCATCACTGTCTTGCCAGAAGGATACATAATATATATATATATATATATATATATATATATATATATATATATATATATATATATATATATATATATATATATATATATATATATATATACATATATATATATATATATATATATATATATATATATATATATATATATATATATATATATATATATATATATATGTATGTATCAGTGGTGACAACACTGGTGCTAGTATCAGTGGTGACAACACTGGTGCTAGTATCAGTGGTGACAACATTGGTGCTAGTATCAGTGGTGGCAACACTGGTGCTAGTATCAGTGGTGGCAACACTGGTGCTAGTATCAGTGGTGACAACATTGGTGCTAGTATCAGTGGTGGCAACACTGGTGCTAGTATCAGTGGTGGCAAAACTGGTGCTAGTATCAGTGGTGGCAACACTGGTGCTAGTATCAGTGGTGACAACACTGATGCTAGTATCAGTGGTGGCAACACTGGTGCTAGTATCAGTGGTGGCAACACTGGTGCTAGTATCAATGGTGGCAACACTGGTGCTAGTATCAGTGGTGGCAACACTGGTGCTAGTATCAGTGTTGAGCTCTATCTCTTCCCTGACAAACTTAAAAAACAAAAACAAAAACAAAATATAAACTCCCAGAATTAATCTGTGCTCAAATATTTACACTTCAATATTAAACCCAGCCAGCAGCGTTAACAAATTATCTACCATTATCTACAATTCTACATCTACGTAGATAAACAGAGCATGCAAATCCCAGTTAAAAGAAGCCTGAGAGCAGCATAGATTGCGATTAAAAAAATGCTACGTATAATTTACTCGTAACCTGATATATGGATTATGTTCCAGTTAATTAATAAGAGTGGAATATTAGTGTGTGTGTGTGTGTGTGTGTGTGTGTGTAGTGTGTGTGTGTGTGTGTGTGTGTGTGTGTGTGTGTGTGTGTGTGTGTGTGTGTGTGTGATGACCAAAGAGACAAACAGATTCATCTCACGAACGCTCCAGATCACCATGTCAATAAATCCACCGCAGCTTCCGCGTAGGGAGGTGATTGTCCTCGCTAACTAACTTTCAGAGAGGTGATTGTAGCACTATTCAGCTTCCAGAGAAGTGATTGTAGCACTATTCAGCTTCCAGAGAAGTGATTGTAGCACTATTCAGCTTCCAGAGAGGTGATTGTAGCACTATTCAGCTTTCAGAGAGGTGATTGTAGCACTATTCAGCTTCCAGAGAGGGGATTGTAGCACTATTCAGCTTCCAGAGAGGGGATTGTAGCACTATTCAGCTTCCAGAGAGGTGATTGTAGCACTATTCAGCTTCCTGAGAGGTGATTGTAGCACTATGCAGCTTCTAGAGAGGTGATTGTAGCCCTATTCAGCTTCCAGAGGTGATTGAAGCACTATTCAACTTCTAGAGAGGTGATTGTAGCACTATTCAGCTTCTAGAGAGGTGATTGTAGCACTATTCAGCTTCCAGAGAGGTGATTGTAGCACTATTCAGCTTCCAGAGAGGTGATTGTAGCACTATGCAGCTTCTAGAGAGGTGATTGTATCACTATTCAGCTTCCAGAGAGGTGATTTCAGCACTATTCAACTTCTAGAGAGGTGATTGTAGCACTATTCAGCATCTAGAGAGGTTATTGTAGCACCATTCAGCTTCTAGAGAGGTGATTGCAGCACTATTCAACTTCTAGAAAGGTGATTGTAGCACTATTCAGCTTCCAGAGAGGTTATTGTAGCACTATTCAGCTTCTAGAGAGGTGATTGTAGCACTATTCAGCTTCCAGAGAGATGATTGTAGCACTATTCAGCTTCTAGAGAGGTGATTGTAGCACTATTCAGCTTCCAGAGAGATGATTGTAGCACTATTCAGCTTCTAGAGAGGTGATTTTAGCACTATTCAGCTTCCAGAGAGGTGATTGTAGCACTATTCAGCTTCAAGAGAGGTGACTGTAGGACTATTCAATTTGCAGAGATATGATTGTAGAACTATGCAGCTTCCAGAGAGGTGACTGTAGCACTATTCAGCTTCCAGAGAGGTGATTGTAGCACTATTCAGCTTCTAGAGAAGTGATTGTACCACTATTCAGCTTCCAGAGAGGTGATTATAGCACTATTCAGCTTCCAGAGAGGTGATTGTACCACTATTCAGCTTCCAGAGAGGTGATTGTAGCACTATTCAGCTTCCAGAGAGGTGATTGTAGCACTATTCAGCTTCCAGAGAGGTGATTGTAGCACTATTCAACTTCTAGAGAGGTGATTGTAGCACTATTCAGCTTCCAGAGAGGTGATTTTAGCACTAATCGCTTCCAGAGAGGTGATTGTAGCACTATTCAGCTTCTAGAGAGGTGATTGTAGCACTATTCAGCTTCCAGAGAGATGATTGTAGCACTATTCAGCTTCTAGAGAAGTGATTGTAGCACTATTTAGCTTCCAGAGAGATGATTGTAGCACTATTCAGCTTATAGAGAGGTGATTGTAGGACTATTCAATTTGCAGAGAGATGATTGTAGAACTATGCAGCTTCCAGAGAGGTGACTGTAGCACTATTCAGCTTCCAGAATGGTGATTGTAGCACTATTCAGCTTTCAGAGAGGTGATTGTAGCACTAATTAGCTCCTAGCGAAGTGTTTATCTCACTAATTAGCATCTAGGAAGGTGACTGAGTCTTCAGTGCAACACACACTGATACAAACACTGACTCAGCAGCAGCAGCGACGCAGGTAAACACTGACTCAGCAGCAGCAGCAGTGACTCAGGTAAACACTGACTCAGCAGCAGCAGCAGCGACTCAGGTAAACACTGACTCAGCAGCAGCAGCAGCGACGCAGGTAAACACTGACTCAGCAGCAGCAGCAGCGACTCAGGTAAACACTGACTCAGCAGCAGCAGCAGCGACTCAGGTAAACACTGACTCAGCAGCAGCAGCGACGCAGGTAAACACTGACTCAGCAGCAGCAGTGACTCAGGTAAACACTGACTCAGCCGCAGCAGCGACGCAGGTAAACACTGACTCAGCAGCAGCAGCAGTGACTCAGGTAAACACTGACTCAGCAGCAGCAGCTACGCAGGTAAACACTGACTCAGCAGCAGCAGTGTCGCAGGTAAACACTGACTCAGCAGCAGCAGCGACTCAGGTAAACATTGACTCAGCAGCAGCAGCGACTCAGGTAAACACTGACTCAGCAGCAGCAGCAGCGACGCAGGTAAACACTGACTCAGCAGCAGCAGTGACTCAGGTAAGCACTGACTCAACAGCAGCAGCAGTGACTCAGGTAAACACTGACTCAGCAGCAGCAGCAGCGACGCAGGTAAACACTGACTCAGCAGCAACAGCGACGCAGGTAAACACTGACTCAGCAGCAGCAGCAGCGACTCAGGTAAACACTGACTCAGCACCAGCAGCAGCGACTCAGGTAAACACTGACTCAGCAGCAGCAGTGACTCAGATAAACACTGACTCAGCCGCAGCAGCGACGCAGGTAAACACTGACTCAGCAGCAGCAGTGACTCAGGTAAATACTGACTCAGCAGCAGCAGCGACTCAGGTAAACACTGACTCAGCAGCAGCAGCAGTGACTCAGGTAAACACTGACTCAGCAGCAGCAGTGACTCAGGTAAACACTGACTCAGCAGCAGCAGCAGTGACTCAGGTAAACACTGACTCAGCAGCAGCAGTGACTCAGGTAAACACTGACTCAGCAGCAGCAGTGACTCAGGTAAACACTGACTCAGCAGCAGCAGTGGCTCAGGTAAACACTGACTCAGCAGCAGCAGTGACTCAGGTAAACACTGACTCAGCAGCAGCAGTGACTCAGGTAAACACTGACTCAGCAGCAGCAGTGACTCAGGTAAACACTGACTCAGCAGCAGCAGCTACGCAGGTAAACACTGACTCAGCAGCAGCAGCAGTGACTCAGGTAAACACTGACTCAGCAGCAGCAGAGACGCAGGTAAACACTGACTCAGAAGCAGCAGTGACTCAGGTAAACACTGACTCAGCAGCAGCAGCAGTGACGCAGGTAAACACTGACTAAGCAGCAGCAGCTACGCAGGTAAACACTGACTCAGCAGCAGCAGCTACGCAGGTAAACACTGACTCAGCAGCAGCAGCGACGCTGGTAAATACTGACTCAGCAGCAGCAGCGACGCAGGTAAACACTGACTCAGCAGCAGCAGCGACGCAGGTAAATACTGACTCAGCAGCAGCAGCGACGCAGGTAAACACTGACTCAGCAGCAGCAGCTACGCAGGTAAACACTGACTCAGCAGCAGCTACGCAGGTAAACACTGACTCAGCAGCAGCAGTGACGCAGGTAAACACTGACTCAGCAGCAGCGACGCAGGTAAACACTGACTCAGCAGCAGCTACGCAGGCAAACACTGACTCAGCAGCAGCAGTGACGCAGTTAAACACTGACTCAGCAGCAGTGACGCAGATAAACACTGACTCAGCAGCAGTGACGCAGGTAAACACTGACTCAGCAGCAGCAGCTACGCAGGCAAACACTGACTCAGCAGCAGCAGTGACGCAGGTAAACACTGACTAAGCAGCAGCTACGCAGGCAAACACTGACTCAGCAGCAGCAGTGACGCAGGTAAACACTGACTAAGCAGCAGCTACGCAGGCAAACACTGACTCAGCAGCAGCAGTGACGCATGTAAACACTGACTCAGCAGCAGTGACGCAGGTAAACACTGACTCAGCAGCAGCAGTGACGCATGTAAATACTGACTCAGCAGCAGCGACGCAGGTAAACACTGACTCAGCAGCAGCGACGCAGGTAAACACTGACTCAGCAGCAGCGACGCAGGTAAACACTGACTCAGCAGCAGCAGCAGCGACGCAGGTAAACAGGAAGTAAAGAAGATAGGTGGGTTATAAGTGCAGCATTATACAGCAGTATACCAGGCTGTATGATACACTGGTATACCCAAAAATGTGGTTTATTTACCTTCTGTTAATCCTGCCAGCGCTCTCCCACCATGCAAAACCTCCTCCCATCATCCCAGAAACGAGCTCCCACGTATAAGAAATTTTCCTCTTTTAAGAGCAATGAGGAATTTTTTTTTTGCTCTCCACTAACCTGCCTCGTTTTCCACTTTGCATTTGTCTCTTAGTATATGCAAATGATGCACTGAATATCCTTTTGAATCTCTTCGTTTTCCTGTCGATATTTACCCGCGCCTCTCACTCGCTCACCTAGGAAGCTACAAGCACCTCTAGTGTAGTGTAGTGTAGAGTAGTGTAGTGTAGTGTAGTGTAGTGCAGTGTAGTGCAGTGTAGTGCAGTGTAGTACAGTGTAGTGTAGTGCAGTGTAGTGCAGTGTAGTACAGTGTAGTGTAGTGTAGTGTAGTGTAGTGTAGTGTAGTGTAGTGTAGTGTAGTGTAGTGTAGTGTAGTGTAGTGTAGTGTAGTGTAGTGCAGTGTAGTACAGTGTAGTGTAATGTAGTGTAGTGTAGTACAGTGTAGTGTAGTGTAGTGTAGTGTAGTGTAGTGTAGTGTAGTTAAGTGTAGTGCAGTGTAGTACAGTGTAGTGTAGTGTAGTGTAGTGTTTTGTAGTGTAGTGTAGTGTAGTGTAGTGTAGTGCAGTGTAGTACAGTGTAGTGTAGTGTAGTGTAGTGTAGTGTAGTGTAGTGTAGTGTAGTGCAGTGTAGTGCAGTGTAGTACAGTGTAGTGTAGTGTAGTGTAGTGTAGTGTAGTGTAGTGTAGTGCAGTGTAGTGTAGTGTAGTGCAGTGTAGTGCAGTGTAGTGCAGTGTAGTGCAGTGTAGTGCAGTGTAGTGTATTGTATTGTAGTGTAGTGTTGTGTAGTGTAGTGTAGTGTAGTGTAGTGCAGTGTAGTGCAGTGTAGTACAGTGTAGTGTATTGTATTGTAGTGTAGTGTTGTGTAGTGTAGTGTAGTGTAGTGTAGTGTAGTGTAGTGTAGTGTAGTGTAGTGTAGTGTAGTACAGTGTAGTGTATTGTATTGTAGTGTTGTAGTGTAGTGTTGTGTAGTGTAGTGTAGTGTAGTGTAGTGTAGTGTAGTGCAGTGTAGTGCAGTGTATTGCAGTGTAGTGCAGTGTAGTGTATTGTATTGTAGTGTAGTGTTGTGTAGTGTAGTGTAGTGTAGTGTAGTGCAGTGTAGTGCAGTGTAGTACAGTGTAGTGTATTGTATTGTAGTGTAGTGTTGTGTAGTGTAGTGTAGTGTAGTGTAGTGTAGTGTAGTGTAGTGTAGTGTAGTGTAGTGCAGTGTAGTACAGTGTAGTGTATTGTATTGTAGTGTAGTGTTGTGTAGTGTAGTGTAGTGTAGTGTAGTGTAGTGTAGTGTAGTGTAGTCCAGTGTAGTGCAGTGTATTGCAGTGTAGTGCAGTGTAGTGTATTGTATTGTAGTGTAGTGTTGTGTAGTGTAGTGTAGTGTAGTGTAGTGTAGTGTAGTGCAGTGTAGTGCAGTGTAGTACAGTGTAGTGTATTGTATTGTAGTGTAGTGTTGTGTAGTGTAGTGTAGTGTAGTGTAGTGTAGTGTAGTGTAGTGTAGTGCAGTGTAGTACAGTGTAGTGTATTGTATTGTAGTGTAGTGTTGTGTAGTGTAGTGTAGTGTAGTGTAGTGTAGTGTAGTGTAGTGTAGTGTAGTGTAGTGTAGTGTAGTGCAGTGTAGTGCAGTGTAGTACAGTGTAGTGTATTGTATTGTAGTGTAGTGTAGTGCAGTGTAGTGCAGTGTAGTGCAGTGTAGTGCAGTGTAGTGTAGTGTAGTGTAGTGTAGTGTTGTGTAGTGTAGTGTTCCTATGAAACACTACTCTGTGTTTTGTCCCCTTTAATGCAACCTTTATGTTGTCTGTCGGTCACCCTTGCCTTGATCCAGGAGAAAATTTCCCCTCCTATTCCGTGAGCCGCTATTTTCTTTAACAGTCACCCGTATGTGTGTGTTGGGGAGGGGGTTTGAAGAGCATATACACACTATCGTATTCTTTATCCCGATCTTCTGCCTCGAATACCTTAGTGAAAAAGGTAAGTAAATTCGTGAGACAAGGACACAAAAATCCTGCCGAGATTCTTTGATCAATTTTTGTCGAAGAATCGTTCTTGCTTGACAAATTTACTAACCACGAACAGGAGGTCAGAGGAGCATAAATGAGGTCAGAGTGCAGGTCAGTAAGTCAGCTGAGGGATCACGAGGTTAGGGAACAGGTCATGAGGTCAGGAGGTACTATTCAATTTAGTAAGGATACCTGGAGGTCACATGTCAGGTGCAGGCAGGCTCAACACACACACACACTCACGCACACACACATACACTCACACAAACATACACACAACAGTGTTGAGCTAACTCATTTCTCTTAATTTCTCTCTCAAGCCTGTCCATCCGTTTGTCTCTGTTTGTTTCTCCTGTTTGCCCTTCTGTTTACCTTCTTGTGTGCTATATACGCCTTCTCTGTTTGACGGTCTCTCCGTTTTCTCCTTCCCTCTCTCTCTCTCTCTTTTCTCCCTTCTTCTCTCTATTCTCTCCATTCATCTCTATCAAGAAGATGCAACTCTATAAAATAAGGATCCAGCTCTACAAACAGGATCCAACGCTATAAAGGGGCTCCAACTCTATAAAGAAGATCCAACTCAATAAAGAGGATCCAACTCAATAAAGAGGATCCAACTCAATAAAGAGGATCCAACTCAATAAAGAGGATCCAACTCAATAAAGAAGATCCAACTCAATAAAGAGGATCCAACTCAATAAAGAGGATCCAACTCAATAAAGAGGATCCAACTCAATAAAGAGGATCCAAATCAATAAAGAAGATCCAACTCAATAAAGAGGATCCAACTCAATAAAGAGGATCCAACTCAATAAAGAGGATCCAACTCAATAAAGAGGATCCAACTCAATAAAGAGGATCCAACTCAATAATAGTGATGCAAAAAGACTAAAAAATAAAAATAAATAAATGAAAAAATTAAAAAGACGATAAAATGCGAGCATTAAGAATAAAAGTGAAGATAAAACAAGGAATAATGCAAAATTGTGAAAGAAAACTGAATAAATGAAAAAATAAAAAATGAATAATGTTAGCGAACGAACAGTGAAAAACAAAAAAGAAAGAAATAAAAAAAATGAATAATGTATGGAAAGAGTGGAAAGACGAATAAATGAATACATAAAAAATGAATAATGTAAAGGTAGTAACAAGGAGAGAAGTGAATTATGTAAATAAAGAGACTTTAATGTTGCAAATGTTGCAAATGTTGTCTTATTTGGCGTGAATTGTTGAGTTGTCGACCACACACACACACACACACACACACACACACACACACACACACACACACACACACACACACACACACACACACACACACACACACAGGGGAATTGAGAGGAATTGACAAGGTGGACAGAGACAGAATGTTCCAGAGATGGGACACAGCAACAAGGGGACACAGTTGGATGTTGAAGACTCAGATGAATCACAGAGATGTTAGGAAGTATTTCTTCAGTCACAGAGTGGTCGGGAAGTGGAATAGTTTAGGAAGTGATGTAGTGGAGGCAGGCTCCATACATAGCTTTAAGAAGAGGTATTATAAAGCTCATGGCGCAGGGAGAGTGACCCAGTAGCGGCCAGTGAAGAGGCGGGGCCAGGAGCTATGAATCGACCCCTGCAACCACAACTAGGTGAGTACAACTAGGTGAGTACACACACACAACTAACTTCAGAAAGCTTCAATAATATTTTCCACAAGATCTGGACACTATGAGGTAAATACTTAACAGACAGTGGCGAAAAAACTTAATATCCCTATATTTCTGCACTTCATTCACCTCATTCGCTTTTGAAAAATATTTCCCCATTGAAAATTTCTTCCAATATTCCCCCTCTTTCATCATGGGTCTTAATATTTCTCCTCAAATATGGGGAAGTGTTCCTCATCCATCCGGCAGCCCTGGCCGTGCAAACTGACCATGGGCACGGGTGTAATTGAGTATATCACAGCCGTGTTCACTGTCAACAGTGACCCAGCAGTAAACCCCAGACGCACCGTCAACACTGTGACAATAGTGTTTGACAATACTGTGACGAGAGTGAGAATATAATGTGTTTTCATTAGTGTTGCTACGGTGAGGACGGTGACCTGTAGGACTGGTTGGTACCCTCTCCTGACTGATACCTTCCTGGTAGCCTGTATCACTGCTGACTGATACCTTCCTTGTAGCCTGTATCACTGCTGACTGATACCTTCCTTGTAGCCTGTATCACTGCTGACTGATACCTTCCTTGCAGCCTGCATCACTGCTCACTGATACCTTCCTTGTAGGCTGTATCACTGCTGACTGATACCTTCCTGGTAGCCTGTATCACTGCTGACTGATACCTTCCCTGTAGCCTGTATCACTGCTGACTGATACCTTCCTTGTAGCCTGTATCACTGCTGGCTGATACCTTCCTTGCAGCCTGCATCACTGCTCACTGATACCTTCCTTGTAGGCTGTATCACTGCTGACTGATACCTTCCTTGTAGCCTGTATCACTGCTGACTGATACCTTCCTTGTAGCCTGTATGACTGCTGACTGATACCTTCCTTGCAGCCTGCATCACTGCTCACTGATACCTTCCTTGTAGCCTGTATCACTGCTGACTGATACCTTCCTTGTAGCCTGTATCACTGCTGACTGATACCTTCCTTGTAGCCTGTATCACTGCTGACTGATACCTTCCTTGTAGGCTGTATCACTGCTGACTGATACCTTCCTTGCAGCCTGCATCACTGCTCACTGATACCTTCCTTGTAGCCTGTATCACTGCTGACTGATACCTTCCTTGTAGCCTGTATCACTGTTCACTGATAACTTCCTTGCAGCCTGCATCACTGCTGACTGATACCTTCCTTGTAGCCTGTATCACTGCTGACTGATACCTTCCTTGTAGGCTGTATCACTGCTGACTGATACCTTCCTGGTAGCCTGTATCACTGCTGACTGATACCTTCCCTGTAGCCTGTATCACTGCTGACTGATACCTTCATTGTAGCCTGTATCACTGCTGGCTGATACCTTCCTTGCAGCCTGCATCACTGCTCACTGATACCTTCCTTGTAGGCTGTATCACTGCTGACTGATACCTTCCTTGTAGCCTGTATCACTGCTGACTGATACCTTCCTTGTAGCCTGTATCACTGCTGACTGATACCTTCCTTGCAGCCTGCATCACTGCTCACTGATACCTTCCTTGTAGCCTGTATCACTGCTGACTGATACCTTCCTTGTAGCCTGTATCACTGCTGACTGATACCTTCCTTGTAGCCTGTATAACTGCTGGCTGATACCTTCCTTGCAGCCTACATCACTGCTCACTGATACCTTCCTTGTAGGCTGTATCACTGCTGACTGATACCTTCCTTGTAGCCTGTATCACTGCTGACTGATACCTTCCTTGTAGCCTGTATCACTGCTGACTGATACCTTCCTTGCAGCCTGCATCACTGCTCACTGATACCTTCCTTGTAGGCTGTATCACTGCTGACTGATACCTTCCTGGTAGCCTGTATCACTGCTGACTGATACCTTCCCTGTAGCCTGTATCACTGCTGACTGATACCTTCCTTGTAGCCTGTATCACTGCTGGCTGATACCTTCCTTGCAGCCTGCATCACTGCTCACTGATACCTTCCTTGTAGGCTGTATCACTGCTGACTGATACCTTCCTTGTAGCCTGTATCACTGCTGACTGATACCTTCCTTGTAGCCTGTATCACTGCTGACTGATACCTTCCTTGCAGCCTGCATCACTGCTCACTGATACCTTCCTTGTAGCCTGTATCACTGCTGACTGATACCTTCCTTGTAGCCTGTATCACTGCTGACTGATACCTTCCTTGTAGGCTGTATCACTGCTGACTGATACCTTCCTTGTAGGCTGTATCACTGCTGACTGATACCTTCCTTGCAGCCTGCATCACTGCTCACTGATACCTTCCTTGTAGCCTGTATCACTGCTGACTGATACCTTCCTTGTAGCCTGTATCACTGTTCACTGATAACTTCCTTGCAGCCTGCATCACTGCTGACTGATACCTTCCTTGTAGCCTGTATCGCTGCTGACTGATACCTTCCTTGTAGGCTGTATCACTGCTGACTGATACCTTCCTTGTAGGCTGTATCACTGCTCACCAGGGATCAAGAAGTAAACAAACTCTGGCCCTCACATCAAAAATAAAACAGGTTAGGGTATGCAAGATGTTGCATCCTTAACTGCAGTGTTGACTACGGCTGCTCTGTAACCTCCCTTGGCCAGCCCTGAGTGTCCTGGCCCAGCCCTGAGTGTCCTGGCCCAGCCCTGAGTGCCCTGGCCAGCCAGAGTGTCCTTGCTACCAGCCAGCCATCACAGCCTGGTATCTCTCCAAGTTTACATGCACTTATCGAAACTTTACATCTTTTTTATGAGTACTCTGATATTGCTAGTCCATGAATGGAACAGTTTTGTTCAGTTGTTCTTTGGTTCTCACCAGTCATCCACTGTCTGTACACCTTATTGTATATATACACTAAGAGGTGTGTGTGTATATCTCACTGCATATACACTAAGAGGTGTGTGTTTGTATATCTCACTATATATACACTAAGAGGTGTGTGTGTATATCTCACTGTATATACACTAAGAGGTGTGTGTATATATCTCACTGTATATACACTAAGAGGTGTGTGTGTGTATATATATATATCTCACCATATATACACTAAGAGGTGTGTGTATATATCTCACTGTATATACACTAAGAGGTGTGTGTGTATATCTCACTGTATATACACTAAGAGGTGTGTGTGTATTTCTCACTGTATATACACTAAGAGGTGTGTGTGTATATCTCACTGTATATACACTAAGAGGTGTGTGTGTATATCTCACTGTATATACACTAAGAGGTGTGTGTGTATATCTCACTATATATACACTAAGAGGTGTGTGTGTATATCTCACTATATATACACTAAGAGGTGTGTGTATATATCTCACTGTATATACACTAAGAGGTGTGTGTGTGTATATCTCACTATATATACACTAAGAGGTGTGTGTGTATATCTCACTGTATATACACTAAGAGGTGTGTGTGTATATCTCACTGTATATATACACTAAGAGGTGTGTGTGTGTGTGTGTGTTTATATCTCACTATATATACACTAAGAGGTGTGTGTGTATATCTCACTGTATATACACTAAGAGGTGTGTGTGTGTGTATATATATATATATATACACTAAGAGGTGTGTGTGTATATCTCACTGTATATACAATAAGAGGTGTGTGTGTATATCTCACTGTATATACACTAAGAGGTGTGTGTGTATTTCTCACTGTATATACACTAAGAGGTGTGTGTGTATATCTCACTGTATATACACTAAGAGGTGTGTGTATATCTCACTGTATATACACTAAGAGGTGTGTGTGTATATCTCACTATATATACACTAAGAGGTGTGTGTGTATATCTCACTATATATACACTAAGAGGTGTGTGTATATATCTCACTGTATATACACTAAGAGGTGTGTGTGTGTATATCTCACTATATATACACTAAGAGGTGTGTGTGTATATCTCACTGTATATACACTAAGAGGTGTGTGTGTATATCTCACTGTATATATACACTAAGAGGTGTGTGTGTGTGTGTTTATATCTCACTGTATATACACTAAGAGGTGTGTGTGTGTGTATATATATATATATACACTAAGAGGTGTGTGTGTATATCTCACTGTATATACAATAAGAGGTGTGTGTGTATATCTCACTGTATATACACTAAGAGGTGTTTGTGTATATCTCACTGTATATACACTAAGAGGTGTGTGTGTATATCTCACTGTATATACACTAAGAGGTGTGTGTGTATATCTCACTATATATACACTAAGAGGTGTGTGTGTATATCTCACTGTATATACACTAAGAGGTGTGTGTGTATATCTCACTGTATATACACTAAGGGTTTATTTTAATTAATAGTTTACTTATTAAAGTATTCTTGACTTGTGTTGTACAGGTGACATGCAGCCTTAATGACCCTCGTGTAGTAGATAGTCTTTAACCTTATTTAACTAATATCATTGGTGGCTTCTCACCCACTAAATTCTCTTCTAAATCTCCATTCTTACACAGTTATCGTGGCTATTATGGGTGATTTAGTCTCTCTTCTAGATTCCCTCTTCCACAAGTGTACTTCTAACAACCTTCACTTTCTTCTAAGAAGCTTAGAGAGGATGTTCCTCTAATCTTACTTTCTTGATTTAACTTTTTTTTAGGCTGAATAAAAGTTGGGAAGGGAAATTAATCTGGTGAATAAGACACATGTCCAACATTTGCGTTCCTTTACTGGTGAATAAGACACATGTCCAACACCTGGGTATCTTTACTGGTGAATAAGACACATGTCCAACACTTGCGTTCCTTTACTGGTGAATAAGACACATGTCCAACACTTGGGTATCTTTACTGATGAATAAGACATATTTTCAACACCTGGGTATCTTTACTGATGAATAAGACACATGTCCAACACCTGGGTATCTTTACTGATGAATAAGACACATGTCCAACACCTGGTATCTTCATTTTCCAACAATAAAGATACCCAAGTGTTGCTCATGTGTCCTAGTCACCAGCTTGTCGGTACTCTTTACCATCAGACATAAATCTCTAAGAAAAAAAATAAAGATCATATACAACTATTCTCCCAAACGATCATCTTTAAGTCAGATGTCTTCATCTTCAGGATGTTGTTAACGTCCTCGTAAATGGTGGTCTTTCCCCTCTGGTCTGGAACACAAGAGACCAGAACTGGTCTCCCGACGCAGACCAGTTCTGGTCTCCTGTGTTGCAGACCAGAGGGATGACAGGGCGAAGTACAACACTTATACGAATGGAGGAGGCAGGGACTCCCAACAGGAAATCCCCTGTATGAAGAGCTCTCGCTGTATGCACACACGTACGATTTTTCAAATCACAACCTTAAGGAGTCTTCACAAAGGTACCAAAGCCTTGCAGTGCCTTCGTAAAGCGGTCGCCCTGTTTGTGGTCACCAACGCACTATTTGGTATGCAAACAAGGCAGGTTGTGAGCACCGAAGGTGAACGACGCTACATTAAGACAGGTTTCTTGGGAGTGAAGATAGCGAGGAAAGAGTGAGTAGGAGAACAAAGATAGCGTTGAAAGGGAAAGTGGGAGAACAAAGATAGCGTTGAAAGAGAAAGTGGGAGAACAAAGATAGCGTTGAAAGGGAAAGTGGGAGAACAAAGATAGCGTTGAAAGGGAAAGTGGGAGAACAAAGATAGCGTTGAAAGAGAAAGTGGGAGAACAAAGATAGCGTTGAAAGATAAAGTGGGAGAACAAAGATAGCGTTGAAAGAGAAAGTGGGAGAACAAAGATAGCGTTGAAAGAGAAAGTAGGAGAACAAAGATAGCGTTGAAAGGGAAAGTGGGAGAACAAAGATAGCGTTGAAAGAGAAAGTGGGAGAACAAAGATAGCGTTGAAAGGGAAAGTGGGAGAACAAAGATAGCGTTGAAAGAGAAAGTGGGAGAACAAAGATAGCGTTGAAAGAGAAAGTAGGAGAACAAAGATAGCGTTGAAAGGGAAAGTGGGAGAACAAAGATAGCGTTGAAAGAGAAAGTGGGAGAACAAAGATAGCGTTGAAAGAGAAAGTGGGAGAACAAAGATAGCGTTGAAAGATAAAGTGGGAGAACAAAGATAGCGTTGAAAGAGAAAGTGGGAGAACAAAGATAGCGTTGAAAGAGAAAGTGGGAGAACAAAGATAGCGTTGAAAGAGAAAGTAGGAGATTAAAGATAGAACTGAAAAAGTAAGCGAGTAATGATAGTTTTGAAAGAGTGAGTAAAGTTTCTCGTAAACCAGTTAATTTCAGTTTCTTCTTCTTCTTCTCTTTCTGTCTGTCTGTCTCTCTCTCTGTCTCTCTGTCTCTCTGTCTCTCTGTCTCTGTCTCTCTCTCTGTCTCTCTCTCTCCCGAGAACCAGAATTCTTCACTTTTATAAATTTCTCTCCTTATCAGAAATTGGATATTATCTATTTCTTCTTCCTATTTACCTCTTGCCTCTTACCTATTACTTTTCAGTCCCATCTCTAAAACATCTGGAAACGTTTCGCTCATTCTGCAATTATAGCGTCGATATATTTGTTTTTATCATAAGGATTCATTAAAATGCTAAGCTAATTGAGTGGCTGGATACTGAGAGGTTTCTCTCAACAGCACGTGGCATGTCGGAACATTTCGCTCAGTGTTAATTTGTGATGCGCCATGTTTCGTTTATTACCAAACGATGTTTTGAAATAGTTTGTTCATTTGTGTTCACAAACACAACCCGTGCCAGGAGCTGTGAATCGACTCCTGCCATCACAGATAGGTAAGTACAACTCATGCAAACACAACTCAGTAAATACAAGAATGGACGAGGAATCGAACCGTGTTGCATGTGTGTGTGTGTGTGTGTGTGTGTGTGTGTGTGTGTGTGTGTCAGGTCCAGCACTGTACCACTCAGCCACAGAGGTTCTAAAAGGATGAACAGTAATTACTACTGTGACATGGCTGCATCAGCAACCACTACCCATCCCCATCCCTCCCCCTCCTCCCCCATCCCTCACACAAACACACACACACACACAAATATACACTTACATGCATACAAATACGCTTGCAAATACACACATACATACATACGTCTTAACACAAACATACAGATACGCACGTATACACATACACAGAGAAAATGGTGAAAATAATTATTGGAGATTAACTACGTTATATACACCTGGCAAAGTTTAAAGAAGAGTTGCTAGCGAGGGAGTCAGTCAAGGAGAGTCAGGGAGAGTCAGGGAGAGTCAGGGAGAGTCAGGGAGAGTCAGGGAGAGTCAGGGAGAGTCAGGGAGAGTCAGGGAGAGTCAGGGAGAGTCAGGGAGAGTCAGGGAGAGTCAGGGAGAGTCAGGGAGAGTCAGGGAGAGTCAGGGAGAGTCAGGGAGAGTCAGGGAGAGTCAGGGAGAGCCAGGGAGAGTCAGGGAGAGTCAGGACAGTCAGAGAGTAGGATTACGGAGAATTTATAGAGGGAAATCTAAATAAAATTCAAGATTAAAGTTTACCAGGAAACAATACTTAGATAAGAGCAAACATCTATTTGTTGCACTGACGAATCTAGAAAAGGAGAATGATAGAGAGGATGGGAGAGGAATTAAGGTGGAAAATATATGGAATAGTTAGCGGGTTAGTAAATACAGTTAATTTCCCCTTTTTGTGTGTGTGGGAGAGTGAGGTACTGGGAAGGGGCAAAGTCTTTGAAAGGGAAGAATGATGGCCCTTCAGTCGACTCAGGTGTTTACAGACGACGTTGTAAATAAGGGGGAGCTTGCCTTGATGAATTAGACACATGTGTAACACCTGGGTATCATTATTGATGAATACGACACATGTACAACACCTGGGCATCTTTATTGATGAATACACACGTGTACAACACCGGGGTATCTTTATTGATGAATACGACACGTGTACAACACCTTGGTATCTTTATTGATGAATACACACGTGTACAACACCGGGGTATCTTTATTGATGAATACGACACATGTACAACACCTTAGTATCTTTATTGGTGAATACGACACATGTACAACACCTGGAGGTAGGAAGTACAGAGCCTGCACTCTGAAGGATGGGTGTGGGTGTCACAGTCCTGGAGGTCGGTGGTTCGAGTCTGCATACAGATAGTCACTTTCGGAAGGGGGGGGGGGTCGCAGTGGGGTCGCCCCCCCCCTGCCCTGGCTGGCAGGTCCCAGACCAAGGTACTGGTCATCAGGCCTCGCCCCCCCTGCCCTGGCTGGCAGGTCCCAGACCATCCCTCTCTCGGCTCGTTTAATTAAATGAACGAAATTTATTGAACTTATTGAACGGAATTTTGTCGGAACAAGTTCACTCGTGATGTGTAATTAAACCTGAATGTGTAGTGATGGTGACTTGAATGTGTAGTGATGATGACTTGAATGTGTAGTGATGATGACTTGAATGTGTAGTGATGATGACTTGAATGTGTAGTGATGATGACTTGAATGTGTAGTGATGATGACTTGAATGTGTAGTGATGATGACTTGAATGTGTACTGATGGTGACTTGAATGTGTACTGATGGTGACTTGAATGTGTAGTGATGATAACTTGAATGTGTAGTGGTGATGACTTGAATGTGTAGTGATGGTGACTTGAATGTGTAGTGATGATGACTTGAATGTGTAGTGATGATGACTTGAATGTGTAGTGATGATGACTTGAATGTGTAGTGATGATGACTTGAATGTGTAGTGATGATGACTTGAATGTGTAGTGATGATGACCTGAATGTGTACTGATGGTGACTTGAATGTGTACTGATGGTGACTTGAATGTGTAGTGATGATGACTTGAATGTGTAGTGAGGTGACTTGAATGTGTAGTGATGATGACTTGAATGTGTAGTGATGATGACTTGAATGTGTAATGATGATGACTTGAATGTGTAGTGATGATGGCTTGAATGTGTAGTGATGATGACTTGAATGTGTAGTGATGATGACTTGAATGTGTAGTGATGATGACTTGAATGTGTAGTGATGGTGACTTGAATGTGTAGTGATGATGACTTGAATGTGTAGTGATGGTGACTTGAATGTGTAGTGATGATGACTTGAATGTGTAGTGATGATGACTTGAATGTGTAGTGATGATGACTTGAATGTGTAATGATGATGACTTGAATGTGTAGTGATGATGGCTTGAATGTGTAGTGATGATGACTTGAATGTGTAGTGATGATGACTTGAATGTGTAGTGATGATGACTTGAATGTGTAGTGATGATGACTTGAATGTGTAGTGATGATGACTTGAATGTGTAGTGATGGTGACTTGAATGTGTAGTGATGATGACTTGAATGTGTAGTGATGATGACTTGAATGTGTAGTGATGGTGACTTGAATGTGTAGTGATGGTGACTTGAATGTTTAGTGATGATGACTTGAATGTGTAGTGATGGTGACTTGAATGTGTAGTGATGGTGACTTGAATGTGTAGTGATGGTGACTTGAATGTGTAGTGATGATGACTTGAATGTGTAGTGATGATGACTTGAATGTGTAGTGAGGTGACTTGAATGTGTAGGGATGATGTCTTGAATGTGTAGTGAGGTGACTTGAATGTGTAATGATGATGACTTGAATGTGTAGTGATGATGACTTGAATGTGTAGTGATGATGACTTGAATGTGTAGTGATGATGACTTGAATGTGTAGTGATGATGACTTGAATGTATAGTGATGATGACTTGAATGTAAGTGATGAGCCTCGAACTGTCAGTGATGAGCCTGAAGTGTAGTGATGGTAACCTCAGTAACTGCACAGTGATGGAAGCCTCAGTAACTGCACAGTGATGGAAGCCTCAGTAACTGTACAGTGATGGAAGCCTCAGTAACTGCACAGTGATGGAAGCCTCAGTAACTGTACAGTGATGGAAGCCTCAGTAACTGCACAGTGATGGAAGCCTCAGTAACTGCACAGTGATGGACGCCTCAGTAACTGCACAGTGATGGAAGCCTCAGTAACTGCACAGTGATGGAAGCCTCAGTAACTGTACAGTGATGGAAGCCTCAGTAACTGCACAGTGATGGAAGCCTCAGTAACTGCACAGTGATGGAAGCCTCAGTAACTGCACAGTGTTGGAAGCCTCAGTAACTGTACAGTGATGGAAGCCTCAGTAACTGTACAGTGATGGAAGCCTAAGTAACTGTACAGTGATGGATGCCTCAGTAACTGTACAGTGATGGAAGCCTCAGTAACTGCACAGTGATGGAAGCCTCAGTAACTGTACAGTGAGGGAAGCCTCAGTAACTGCACAGTGTTGGAAGCCTCAGTAACTGCACAGTGATGGAAGCCTCAGTAACTGTACAGTGATGGAAGCCTCAGTAACTGCACAGTGATGGAAGCCTCAGTAACTGTACAGTGATGGAAGCCTCAGTAACTGTACAGTGATGGAAGCCTCAGTAACTGCACAGTGATGGAAGCCTCAGTAACTGTACAGTGATGGAAGCCTCAGTAACTGTACAGTGATGGAAGCCTCAGTAACTGTACAGTGATGGACGCCTCAGTAACTGCACAGTGATGGAAGCCTCAGTAACTGCACAGTGATGGAAGCCTAGTAACTGTACAGTGATGGAGGCCTCAGTAACTGTACAGTGATGGAAGCCTCAGTAACTGTACAGTGATGGAAGCATCAGTAACTGTACAGTGATGGAAGCCTCAGTAACTGCACAGTGATGGAAGCCTCAGTAACTGTACAGTGATGGAAGCCTCAGTAACTGTACAGTGATGGAAGCCTCAGTAACTGCACAGTGATGGAAGCCTCAGTAACTGTACAGTGATGGAAGCCTCAGTAACTGTACAGTGATGGAAGCCTCAGTAACTGTACAGTGATGGACGCCTCAGTAACTGCACAGTGATGGAAGCCTCAGTAACTGCACAGTGATGGAAGCCTTAGTAACTGTACAGTGATGGAGGCCTCAGTAACTGTACAGTGATGGAAGCCTCAGTAACTGTACAGTGATGGAAGCATCAGTAACTGTACAGTGATGGAAGCCTCAGTAACTGTACAGTGATGGAAGCCTCAGTAACTGTACAGTGATGGAAGCCTCAGTAACTGCACAGTGATGGAAGCCTCAGTAACTGCACAGTGATGGAAGCCTCAGTAACTGTACAGTGATGGAAGCCTCAGTAACTGTACAGTGATGGAAGCCTCAGTAACTGTACAGTGATGGAA
Organism: Cherax destructor; assembly: GCA_009830355.1. Taxonomy (NCBI): domain Eukaryota; kingdom Metazoa; phylum Arthropoda; class Malacostraca; order Decapoda; family Parastacidae; genus Cherax; species Cherax destructor. The sequence continues at coordinate 202,544 of WNWK01000716.1, forward strand.
GCCTCAGTAACTGTACAGTGATGGAAGCCTCAGTAACTGTACAGTGATGAAGCTCAGTAAGTGTACAGTGATGGAAGCCTCAGTAACTGTACAGTGATGGAAGCCTCAGTAACTGTACAGTGATGGAAGCCTCAGTAACTGTACAGTGATGGAAGCCTCAGTAACTGCACAGTGATGGAAGCCTCAGTAACTGCACAGTGATGGAAGCCTCAGTAACTGCACAGTGATGGAAGCCTCAGTAACTGCACAGTGATGGAAGCCTCTATTAAGCCTGGGATCGCCAACTAAGGAGAGCGCTGATTGGCTGGTATTATAGATTGTCAGCCAATTACTGAACGAGATTCTCTCTTTTTTTCCCTCGTTGTAAGTGCTTAGCGAAAATGATGTAAACAACATCAACACGAGCCAAGGAAACTCCCCATCAACGTCATCAGGGTCAACAACGTCATCAGGGTCATCAATGTCATCAGGGTCATCAACGTCATCAGGGTCATCAACGTCATCAGGGTCATCAACGTCATCAGGGTCATCAACGTCATCAGGGTCATCAACGTCATCAGTGCCATCAACGTCATCAGGGTCATCAACGTCATCAGGGTCATCAACGTCATCAGGGTCATCAACGTCATCAGGGTCATCAACGTCATCAGGGTCATCAACGTCCTCAGGGTCATCAACGTCATGGCATCACCAACGTCTTCTACTTTATCTACGTCTTCAACATTATTAACGTCATACGGTCATCAATATCTTCGTCATCAACACCATCAACGTCATCAACATCACGAAATTCATCAAGGTCATCAATACCATCATTAATTACATTAACATCAATGGTCTATGTTGCATTGAATAGCCATGAGGAACACACAAGTTTGAAAGGGTCTCTCTCTCACTCTCTCTCTCTCTCTCTCTCTCTCTCTCTCTCTCTCTCTCTCTCTCTCTCTCTCTCTCTCTCTCTCTCTCTCTCTCTCTCTCTCTCTCTCTCTCTCTCTCTCTCTCTCTCTTTCTCTCTCTAGTTACAATCAGTCCCAAAATACATCAGTTACAGTAGTAACTGATGATTCCACTGTACTCCATTACCGTAACCTGCATTCCTGTACTTACAGTGTGTACTGTACAATAAGTCCAACATCAACCATTGTACGTGTGCACGAAGGTTAGATCCAGCAGTAAACAGTGAGTACTTTCTCATCTACAACATGTACTTACAGCTGGCTGAGATGACTTACAGCTGGCTGAAATGACTTACAACTGTGTGAGATGACTTACAGCGTCGTAGTTGTGCACTGCCTACGTGGAACACAGAGTGAATGTCCCATACAAGGAACTTAATGACCTGTACTCACGCTAATACACTCTGTATATAAAACTCTGTCCATGTTAATTAAGTAAGGCTTAAACCAGTCAGAGGCAGGGGAGAAGAGGACTATAAACTAGTCAGAGGCAGGGGAGAAGAGGTCTATAAACCAGTCAGAGGCAGGGGAGAAGAGGACTATAAACCAATCAGAGGCAGGGAGAAGAGGACTATAAACCAATCAGAGGCAGGAGATAAGAGGACTATAAACCAATCAGAGGCAGGGGAGAAGAGGACTATAAACCAATCAGAGGCAGGGGAGAAGAGGACTATAAACTAGTCAGAGGCAGGGGAGAAGAGGTCTATAAACCAGTCAGAGGCAGGGGAGAAGAGGACTATAAACCAATCAGAGGCAGGGGAGAAGAGGACTATAAACCAATCAGAGGCAGGAGATAAGAGGACTATAAACCAATCAGAGGCAGGGGAGAAGAGGACTATAAACCAATCAGAGGCAGGGGAGAAGAGGACTATAAACCAATGTGACTCACGAAATCGTAATGACACGATTGCAAACAAACCATACCACGGGTGGGGTTCGAACACGCGGTCAGAGAGTCTCAAAACTCCAGACCGTCGCATAAGCCACTGGGCCAGCTAGCTTCAATAAGATTCATCCAACTAGGTATATTTCTACACCATAGGAAGGTTAGTTGACGGCTTTGAGGGAGACTTGAGCTAAAGTTCGTCACGGCCATGCTAGCGGGAGATTCGTCTGTAAAAACTTGCATTTGTGGACACAGTGGTGCCTATGCTAACCTTCCTATGGTGTAGAAATATACCTAGTTGGATGAATATTATTGAAGCTAGCTGGCCCAGTGGCTTACGAGACGGTCTGGAGTTTTGAGACTCTCTGACCGCGGGTTCGAACCCCACCCGTGGTATGGGTTATAAACCTATCAGAGGCAGGGATGACCAGATTTATGACATGTGTCAGATGATCTTTGAATCAGTCAATTAAGTCATCAAACAACCGCTGAGATGTGAGTTGACAACTGCTGCGTACAACAGCATCCAGCGAGTGTGTGATGTGAGTTGTCGGGGTGTGGGAGTGAGTTGTTGGGGTGTGGGAGTGAGTTATAGGGGATGACCAGGTCACAGGTCAGACAACAGATCAAAAGATTCTCGACATAAAAATATGTAACAACTCCCATATAAACTAATAAAAATTATCCTCTATACTGGCTGCAAATGATATATAAATAAAACCACAATTCTCATACAAACCGGGTACAAATCGCCTACGTAAAGGACACAATTCACAAATAATCTGGAAAAAATATTTGACCCTCACTCCGTAACTCTCGTTGCATCTGCCCAACATTATGCAAATTTCTTTGACCATAAAAAAAAGCGCACTACGATAAGCGATGAGCTGGAAAATGAGCTAGATCTTTCAACAGCACGGGTGAACTGTTTACAAATGGAAAAAATCAATCGACTGTCAGTTCCTGTGTGAATTGATGGTGTCTACAGACTCAGCCAGGCGGCAAATTACCGAAAGCTTTCACACTAAGTATAACTGCGTGTACTGACCAGCTGTGCACAAGGCCACAGACGAATAAAACGGATCTGTTACATCTGTTGAATATATGTTAGCATCTGTTGATAATTCCGGAAATAATCGCCCCAGCGTCTCGCTCTCACGTCAGACTTTCTGAATTGGAGAAGAAATATTACAGGACAATCATGATGACAAACACACTAGGAGTACAATAAGCTTTTAACAGGACAACGTTTCGCTCTGTGTAAATCTTAATCACGCCAGAAAGCTCTATAATGAGCCAAACATTGTCTCGTTCGAAGCATGTTTTGCAACCTTTGTCTGCCTTCAAAAATTTTCCTTCGTATTCAAGAAGTGAAGCCTCGTTAAATATTCAAGAACAGGAGGTAAACAAGGTGAGAAGAGGAGAGGAGATAAACGAGGTGAGAAGAGGAAAGGAGATAAACAAGGTGAGAAAAGGAGAAGAGGTAAACAATGTGGGATGAGAAGTTAGGTTATTTTAATAGCCTTATTACGCAGATCCCACCGTTGGTGTGGGTGGAAGTCAACAGATTACAGAGACACAAAATGGGTCCAGGGACTGTACCTCAGTGTTGCCCTAGCTAAGCAGGTTACAGTGGTAATGACCTAAATTAATGATCAGATAACAAGGCTAATGACTTGTTTACACTGACGTGAATCCAGTCACAAAACTGTAACGATATTTCGTATATGTAATTATGACTTATAACAGCCAATGTTCTAGCAAGGAATGGCATGATTTAGACAAGTTTACGTGGGCGTGAGCAATGTGCAGTAGGCAAAGCCAGGGTATTTTTCCTGAGTGGCTGGTGATATGCGACTGTGGATAAAATACTTTGGCATTTCTTGACTATTTGTGAGTTGTCTCTGAATTCGTCAAGTTTTTCCACTCGCATTACATCAAGCTTGACTAGCTGGCTCCCATCCTTCAAGCTGAACTAGCTGGCTCCCATCCTTCAAGCTGAACTAGCCGGCTCCCATCCTTCAAGCTGAACTAGCCGGCTCCCATCCTTCAAGCTGAACTAGCTGGCTCCCATCCTTCAAGCTGAACTAGCTGATATACTTCTTGTTATGCAGGTTTCTGCATTGATGTGAAGATAGGTTGTGTATAAGGTGTTGGTATTGTAAAAATGTGCTCCATAATATTGTAAATAATATCATCAATTTGTGGGCGGTTTTAGGAGTGATGTCACTCCTAAAACACTCCGGAGTGTAATTCACTACAAAATAATACTTAAAATGAAAACTGAAAGGTTAATCAAAGTATAATGTTGGCCTAGCAGTTGCTGGTTACCATAGTGACCCCACAACAGTTCAAGGTTCAGGTGACCACAAAATTGTTCAAGGTTCAGGTAACCACATAATAGTTCAAGGTTCAGGTAACCCCATAACAGTTCAAGGTTCAGGTGACCCCATAATAGTTCAAGGTTCAGGTAACCCCATAACAGTTCAAGGTTCAGGTAACCCCCATAACAGTTCAAGGTTCAGGTAACCCCATAACAGTTCAAGGTTCAGGTAACCCCATAACAGTTCAAGGTTCAGGTAACCCCAATAACAGTTCAAGGTTCAGGTGGCCCCCATAACAGTTCAAGGTTCAGGTGACCCCCATAACAGTTCAAGGTTCAGGTGACCCCCATAACAGTTCAAGGTTCAGGTGACTCTATAACAGTTCAAGGTTCAGGTAACCCCCATAACAGTTCAAGGTTCAGGGACCCCATAACAGTTCAAGGTTCCGATGACTCCATAACAGTTCAAGGTTCAGGTGACCCCATAACGTTCAAGGTTCAGGGACCCCATAACAGTTCAAGGTTCAGGGACACCATAACAGTTCAAACTTTAGAACCCCAGAAATGTAGGTCTGTTAGTACATAGACATAGTCTAACTGTAGACAGTGGAGCCAGAGTGCACAGTGGAGCCAGAGTGCACAGTGGAGCCAGAGTGCATATTGGAGCCAGAGTGCACAGTGGAGTCAGAGTGCACAGTGGAGCCAGATTGCACAGTGGAGTTAGAGTGCACAGTGAAGCCAGAATGCACAGTAGAGTCAGAGTGCACTGTGGAGTCAGAGTGCACTGTGGAGTCAGAGTGCACTGTGGAGGCAGAGTGCACCTTCTGTGGATTCCCTGTGACGCTGCTCCTCAACGACACAGTTGGTAAACCATCTAAGAAAAGAGGGAAGTGGATTCCAGCTTAGCGCTGTAGCGGTTGATGGGATATAACACGAAAGAGAACTTTCGTGGTATATCCCTCTGATATATCCCTCTGGGAGGGATACAACAGCCAGTCCATCAGTCATTCATGCTAGACGAGCCATATGCAAGAAAGCTCTAAACTCGCAGGGTTAACGAATCCCCTGGGCAAGCAGGTATGATTCCAGGAAGGATCAAGAGCTTACCCACCCCCTTCACCAGCGTCAAGGGTATTACCCGGGGCGTAATACTCTTAATAATATCGCTGGTAATAATGTGATGTTTATCGCCCTCCAACACTCATTAATTTTCATAAATTTTTTTTCCGTCAAAATATTTTTAAAAAATTTATTTGACAATCTTAATTAATGAAGACTGTCTTAATTAAGAATAATTATGCCATAACTAATTACATTATGTGATAACAAGTTACATTATCAGTTATTATGTGATAACAAATTACATTACCAGTTATTATGTGATATGTGATAACCAATTACATTATCAGTTTTTTATGTGACAACTAATTACATTACCAGTTATCATGGGATAACAAGTTATATTACCAAGTTATCATATGATAACTAATTACATTACCAGTTATAATGTGATAACCAGTTACATTACCAGTTATCATGTGATAACCAGTTACATTATCAGTTATCATGTGATAACGAGTTACATTACCAAGTTATCATATGATAACTAATTATACTACCAGTTATCATGTGATAACAAGTTACATTACCAAGTTATCATGTGATAACCAGTTACATTATCAGTTATCATGTGATAACAAGTTACATTACCAAGTTATCATGTCATAACCAGTTACATTATCAGTTATCATGTGATAACAAGTTACATTATCAGTTATCATGTGATAAGTTACATTACCAAGTTATCATATGATAACTAATTATACTACCAGTTATCATGTGATAACTAATTACATTACCAGTTATCATGTGATAACCAGTTACATTACCAGTTATCATGTGATAACCAGTTACATTAGCAGTTATCATGTGATAAGTTACATTACCAAGTTATCATATGATAACTAATTATACTACCAGTTATCATGTGATAACAAATTACATTACCAGTTATCATGTGATAACTAACTACCTTTCCAATTATCATGTGATAACTAATTATACTACCAGTTATCATGTGAAAACTAATTACATTACCAGTTATCATGTGATAACTAATTATCTTTCCAATTATCATGTGATAACTAATTATACTACCAGTTATCATGTGAAAACTAATTACATTACCAGTTATCATGTGATAACTAATTATCTTTCCAATTATCATGTGATAACTAGTTATACTACCAGTTATCATGTGATAACTAATTACATTTCCAGTTATCATGTGATAACTAATTATGTTTCCAGTTATCATGTGATAACTATTTATGTTTCCAGTTATCATGTGATAACTAATTATCTATAAATTAGACACATATGCAACACTTGGGTATCTTTATTGAGGAAACGTTTCACCACACAGTGGCTTCATCAGTCCAATACATAGAAGAATGATGGGCATAAGGAGTTTGAGGTAATCAGTCCCTCGGCCTGGAGTCGATGTGTTCAGTCCATCATGTGATAACTAATTATGTTTCCAGTTATCATGTGATAACTAATTATGTTTCCAGTTATCATGTGATAACTAATTATGTTTCCAGTTATCATGTGATAACTAATTATGTTTCCAGTTATCATGTGATAACTAATTATCTTTTCAATTATTATATGATAATAATTACCTTTCCAGTTATCATGTGATAACTAATTGCATTAACAATTATATTTATCTGCTTTTTAATTGTTTGTTGTTTGTCTTTGTTTCTCCTTCGTTTATTGTTTGTTGTCTATGTTCGACTGTTCGTTTTTTCTTTTGTTGTTGTTGTTTGTTTGGTGGTTTATAACTGTCCTTTTTGCTGTTTTTTTGAAGGTTTATTTGGGTTTATGTTGCTGCTGGAGTTGTTGTTGTTGTTGTTGCTGCTGGAGTTGTTGTTGTTATGTCCTGTGTGTTTGTCTGCTGCAGTGTTGGTACATCTGTGCAGACATACCAACACTGCAGCAGACAGACAGACGAACAAACATACCAACACTGCAGCAGACAGACAGACACACTCTGAGACACATAAACACATTCTGAGTGTCCACATCCTCCTCCATCCTACACACACCTCACCATATATATTACGATCCCACCTGTCACGTCATTAACCTATTTAACATCACCATTATTATTATTATTCGTAGTAGTAGTATTATAATTATTACTGTCAATATTATTATTATTATTATTATTATTATTATTCGTAGTAGTAGTAGTAGTATTATAATTATTACTGTCAATATTATTATT